>JAVTVY010010451.1:0-47610 GCA_036873755.1 Hanleya hanleyi | reverse complement strand
TCAGAAGTAACCACAACGAAGGCCTTGTATAATGCTGACCTCGAAAAATTAACTGCCGCGTATGAAATAAGACTTGCCAAATTGAATACAGGCAGTGATATCACCTCTGATCTGTTTCGTGCTTTCCAAGATTTAAAACAGTCTAACCAGTCTCTGATTACCGAGATCTCTGGCCTACAGACATCTGTGAGTGAACTTTTGTCCCAAGCACCACAACCTTCTATCTCAGTTACCACACAACTAGATGATTCGGTCACCCAAAATATCCAGCAGATAAAGTCGCAACTTGCTGAACTTGTAACTTTGCCCAAGGACACAGTTGGTATTAAGTCTCAGTGTAATCTCCTGAAAAGTGATGTTGGTCAAATAAAGCGTGAGCTAGGCAAGATAATCCCGGCTTCAACAAAACCTGGTAATGGGAGTCCCAGTTACAGTCGTATCGTGCAAAATAGATACAATCCTTTAGCCGACCAATCTAGTAGGTCTACTAGTGGGAAACCGGATGAATATATGTCGGACTACACTGGCACCGAGAATAGTAGAGGAGCTCGACATGATTTTGTGAATCAACCTATGGAACAACGTCAAGAGAAAGTACTCCTCTTGGGGAATTCTCATTTGCATAACATTGATGTCCAGAGACTATCTACGCAATGTACAGTAGACAAAAAGATAGCCTTCACCATAGAGGAAGCCAGTTCTACTTTGGATTCCATACCCAAACAATCATCATATCAGTGTGTCCTCCTACATCTCTTCACAAATGATGTCAAAAACCTCAGTTCTCAAGAATGCGTACTGAAAATGCAGCAACTTGTTAACAAAATTAACAACGTGTTGAAGAAGCCCAAGATCATTATTTCCCTTGGTCTTAGCCGTACTGATGATATGGTCCTCAATGGAAAGATGCATGAGTGTAACATCTTGATTCAGCATCAGTTTCTGTCCAACAAAGCGATATTGTTTGTGGGAAACACCAACTTGAGACACGGGGACCAGCCCATTGAGAGATGTATGGCTTCAGATGGGGTTCACTTAACCGCGAAAGGCAGCAGTCTTCTGGCGATGAACTTTCGCAGTGTTATCCATGCTGCTCTTAACATCAAAGGATTTTCACCTGGAAAAGTCCAACGTAAAAATCAACGCCAGAAGAGGCTTGCTAGTCGCCCAAGCCTTCGTCAGAATGTTTATGATCAAGATACGGAATATGATTCCTTTAGAATGAATGACGAATATTACAACAACGTATCACTGGGATACTCTGGCCAGCGCGGTCATAGACGACCATCTGGTATCTACGCCCAACAAGAGGCAAGCAACGATCGTCATGATACAGATTACTCTGTTAAAGACTGGGGAAAGTCTTCATATGGATCTACCCAAAAACCCGAATATGGCAACTTCTGGAGTAATAGATACAATTATCAGTATTACTAACTGATTTAATAATATCATTTTTATAGGTGTAATTCATCACCATCAAACTTACATGAAAACCTAACTATGTGTGTCCCACTTAAATCTTCAAGTTCCAACAATGGAACCTCACCATTGATAAATATAAACCAACTAAAAGTGACGAGTTGGAATGTTCACGGGTTAATTTCAAAAGAATTCAATAAATTAAACGATCCAGATTTCATCAAATGTATCAATGACTATCATATTATAGGTCTCTCTGAAACACATACTGGTCCTGATCATGACTTAGACATTCCCGGATATCGGGTAGTACCACTCATTGGTCCTAAACGACGAACGTCTAACATACATCATGGTGGATTAGCCATTTACGTTAGAGATGACCTTCGATCAAGTATTCGCTTTTTGGAACATACAACTAATCACTATATATGGCTTGAGCTCAATGCTGACAATTTTGGTCTAGATAAAAATGTATATCTATGTTTTGCTTATATCCCTCCTGAGAATTCTCCTTTTTGTCCAATATCTGATATTAGTATTATACAAATGATTGAGTCGGATATAGCTAGACTATCAAATTTGGGATACGTGATACTTACGGGTGATTTAAATGCCCGCACAGGTTCGGGCCTTGACTTTGTGTCTAATGATGATTCTAATCATCTGCCCCTATACGACACTTATGTCGAAGATGATGCAACTTTACGTCGTTACAACTGTGATAAGATACAGGATCAACGTGGCAAACAATTACTAGATCTGTGCATATCCGCACAGATGAGACTTTTAAACGGCAGAACAGTCGGTGACACAATTGGACACTTCACCTGTCATCAACCAGGTGGCAGCAGTGTTGTAGATTATACTGTCGTATCAGATACTTTGCTAAAATTAATATCGTATTTTCATGTACACAGGTTTACAGGTTATCTGTCCGATCACTGTCAATTATCATTTATGCTACGCGTAAATTATCATATAAAATTTTTGAAGAATGACCTAAAGCCTATGCCTTCTAGATACATATGGTCAGAGGACTCACTTCACAAATACCAAGATGCTTTATGTTCGCATCCAGTTCAAAATGCTATTGATAAATTTCTTGAAAACAGATACTCCCAAGAGCAGGTTGACTGTGCAGCAGATGATTTTAACAATATCCTTAAAACTGCTGGGGACATAGCCTTGAAATGCATTAAGTCTAATAGAGCCAGAAAAACTCGTATAATTACTAAAAAGAAACCAAGGTGGTATGATAAAACTTTGCAAAGTCTTAAAAGTAGCACAAAGTACAAAGCGTATCTATTATCTATATATCCAAAGGTACCATGTGTTAGATCTTCGTACTTTAAATCTCTAAAAGATCTTAGAAAAGCAAGGAAATATAAAAGGAGAAAATATAGAAACAGGCTTATTAACAATCTAGACAATTTAGTCGACGATAAGCCGAAAGAATTTTGGAAAATATTGAAAGAACTTAAAGAGAATGACAATCCAAAAAAGGAAGATACAGAAAATGTATCACCAGATGAATGGTTAAAACATTTTGAGAAATTAAATGTAAAAAGTAAATTCAGTTCAACTGAGAATTTCATTGATACAAATTTACAACATCTAGAACAGCAAACTAATTTCAGTGAGTTAGACTATAGAATAAAAGAAAATGAAATTAGTAAGGCAATTAAAGGACTCAAAACACAAAAAGCATGTGGCCTAGATGGTATCTGTAACGAAATGCTGAAATATGGCTATACCAGTCTTGGTTCATGCATTCAAAAACTATTTAACCTTACTTACTCCAATGCGGTTTATCCCCGATGCTGGAGTGAAGGTTACATCTCTCCTATTCACAAGTCTGGTACTAAGAAAACCCCCTCCAATTATCGAGGAATTACTATAACCAGTAATATTGGCAAACTATTCAACTCAGTTCTTAATAACAGGTTGGAAAATTTTCTCTCCTCTCGCGATATCATTAGAAAAGAACAATTGGGCTTTACTAAAGGTGCGAGGACCTCTGATCATATGTTTGTTTTGAAAACATTGGTAGATTCATACCAACAGGTTGAACACAAACCAATGTACGCTTGCTTCGTTGATTTCTCGAAAGCATTTGCCAAGGTTTGGCATACGGGTCTTTTTTACAAACTGCAGTCGATCGGTATAGGTGGACAATTTTACAAGATTTTAAAAGATATGTATAATAACAATATGCTATGTGTAAAGGTTGCTGGTGCACTGACAAATTTTGTTCAATCATTCACTGGTGTTCGTCAGGGCGACAATTTAAGCCCAAATCTTTTTAAGATTTTCATTAATGATCTACCATCCATATTTGATAATTCATGTGACCCGGTATTCCTTGGGACCACACCTCTCAATTGTTTATTGTATGCAGATGATGTTGTGCTATTGTCTGACAGTAAGGAAGGTTTACAACTATCCCTTGATAAACTACAATTATACTGTGATAAATGGAATCTGGAAGTGAACATAGCTAAAACTAAATGTATGATATTTAACTGTAAAAGTGGAACATCTCCAAAATCATTCTGTCTTGGTGATGCCCAAATAGAAACAGTACAGTCGTACACATATTTAGGAATTACATTTAACCCATCTGGAACGTGGAAATTGGCCAAAGTTCAACTGAATGGCAAGGCATCTAAGGCATTCTTCAAAATTCGAAAATGTTTTTCATGTAACCCTCCTGGAATCTCCACTTCTTTGCATATATTTGATCATACTATTAAGCCTATTTTACTCTACTGTTCAGAAATATGGGGATCATCCATTGTTACAAAATTGAGTAAAAAATCATTTTTAGATAACTATATTAAGAATGAACCACTTGAAAGACTTAACTTGAAGTACTGTAAATACATTCTGGGGTCAACTCCAAATGTACAAATTGTGCTGTGTTAGGTGAACTCGGTCGACGTCCTATGCTAATTGATGTTATTTGTTCAATGCTTAAATACTGGCGTCGCTTATTTGAAATGCCTGATGATACGTTATTAAAGAAAGCTTTTGATTTTTCTATCAAATTGGACACCCAAGGAAAAAGACCTGGGTAACGGGTATTAAATGTATATTGTCATTCTTAAATCTAAGTCATTTATACGAACAGAAAAAAAGTTTATCTGTTGGTAGCTTAGTTTCCAAAGCTGCAAGAAGTTTCTCTTCTGTATTTTGTAACTGGTGGAATGAACAACTGTTTACCGACCGTCCCAACGTAGCGTATGGTAACAAACTCAGAACATATAGAACCTTCAAGCTAAATTTTGTGTTGGAACCTTACTTATCTATTCTGAATCGAGATCATCGCAGTGACTTATGTAAGCTACGAACAAGTAGCCATGACCTTCAGATTGAGAAAGGTAGATTTGCCAAAGTACCAGCAGATAAGCGTTTATGTACTCTTTGCAATGCTGGTAAGGTTGAAGATGAATTCCATTTTTTAATGGAATGTAATAAATATGATAATTTTCGGGACATATTTCTATTTAAATGTGATAGCATGAATGCCAACTTTTCTCAACTCGATATTTCAAACAAATTTATTTGGCTCTTATCGTGCGAGGATCCAATTATTGTGAAAAATTTAGGTAAGTTTGTTCATGATTGTATGAGCATGATGAGCACACGTAGCAATGTGATTGATGGTTCGGCATCTAAACATGACAAATGTGTTACTGGTACAGGAATAACAGATGTTAGCTAATATACGTTTTTAGTGTTACAAACAGATACTAGTCAGTAAGATCATAATTTATTGTAAAATGCCAGCGAAATCGCTGCTCCTGGCATTATTGTTCCTTGTATCACGACTTATTTTTCTGTAAATCAAATTATTTCTAATCAACTAGGTTATTCTATATGTATATATACTTAATTATCTTCGCTTGATTGTATATCTGCTCGATAACGGGCGCTGTGATCAGCAAATAAAGAACCTTGAACCTTGAACCTTGATCAGCCCAATTTTTTCCAGGCTGACTCATGAACAACGTACAACTATTAGGGTTGTTTCAAATTTATGTTAATAAATTATTAATAAAATAAAATAAATTTTTTAATTAATTTTAATCAATTTTTTAATTATTAAAATTATTTTTTTTCTTGCTAAATGGGGTTGAAATAAACATCATACTGATAATGCTGGGTAACATCTCTTGTATTGTTATGCCATTTCTGCGACAAAATTGAGACCTTTTGGAGCAAATATAGGCAAAAAATGACTGATTTGTCAGTACTAGGGCCAAATAGTCAATGCCAAATATGACGAGGTTCACTTAACACAGCTGGTAATTATGAGCAAATTAACTTTCATGATACAATAAAATGTAAATGGAAGAAAGGAAATTCACATAGATACAATTACATGCTTTTTTTCTCAAAACCTAACCTCAGTTCATATCTTCAATGCTTCAATCATTTATGCATTCATTATGCATAAATTCACTTTATATCAGTCTAAAACCACATGAAATTAATAATAATCATATGACCTGTAAAAACTCAGATGTTTGTTCCACACACAAAGAATTTCCAAAATGCCTTTTCCATTTGTAACTTTAATGAAACAAATAAAATCTGATTAACTGAGTCAACAATTAATCTGACTGTTGATGGTTTCACATTTTTGTGTGTCTATTGTCAGTCACATTTGCATCATAGCAAATACTTTCTCTTTATTCCATTTCCACTATCTCCAGGATTATAAGTTTGTAATTTTCTTTCATATTCATATCAGAGATCTTGTGGGTAGCAAGGAACATGGATTAAAGGCATCCAAATATTAGCAAGCCCACCCCCACCCACCCCACACACACACACACCAAATAGTTTCTCTGGGAATTTCACACAGTGTGACTCAGAGGTATGGCCTCCAACTCTGTTGGAAGATAGGCCTTGCTCTCTGTAAGTTGCCACTTTAATGTTTCACCAAACAGTTAACAGTTTAAGTGAGGCAACTTCCAGCTGTCCTCATCTTTCATGATTGTTAATGTAGCAGAGATCAGCAAATGACCATCAGATATGTTGTCATTGAATTTTATTCCTTTTTTCTTCTATGTTGTGTTTTGACAAGTGTTGCCTGTTTGCAGACATTGCATTCAAGGACTTGAAATCTGACACAGAATATATTCCTCAATGTTATTTAGGAGTTTTCTCAGTAATAATAACTGTTTACAAGTAATATGTGCATCTTTCTAATTACCGCCAGCAAGATCTTGATGAGATGTAGATTCATCCAATTGAGCTGACATATATTCTCTATATGGGAGTTGTGTATACCATAAACACCTCTGTGTTATATTTTGGTATGTGTTGTGTACACATTTGTGTATATGGCTGTCACTTATTACAGGATTAAACATGTCTTTGATCTTTGTATCAACATTAAATTTTAATCACATTTGATAGGTTACTGGGATGACCCACTGATTACATGGGGAAGTTAACCACTGCCATGAAGGAATTTTCGCCAAATGTAGTCTAAATGAGCAGCTTGTAAACAAATTATGTTTTGTCACATTTGAATTTAATTTTTCTTTATTTTTAAATTTTAATTTGAACAATTTCATAAAAAATGAATTAAAATAATAAAAAAAATGATTTAAAATAGTGTTTAACATATCTAGTTAATACTTGATACTTCTTTTTATAGGCAGAAGGATTGTCGACTTGGTGCTTTTTACCAGATGGAAAAATATGTACAGGTTAGTGAGATATTGTACTTTTTACATGTACCTCAGTCTTGAGTCATATGGGGCAAACTGAGGGGAAATTATAAAGGGGGTACCCTTGGTATATAGGCTGTAAAATCTGTATCTGTGCATAGTTTTATCTGTGCCTTCTCAAGATAGTTTGGGGATGGGTATGGTTTATTCAGATGAGAGCATTCCTTATTTTAACAATGGTTCCATCCCTGACAGGCATCAAACTACAATTAATCACTTCCGGGTCAGTGTCTACATTGTTTAGAAATTTGAGAGCAGATCTTTATGGATTTTATGAGCTGCGATTTTTCAGCATTTCTGATACATCTGATATTTCAACTTGCAGATGAGTCTTCAAACTGTACTTCCTGGTGTTGATTTGGGCCACTTTGGAAAAAGCATGGTGGATGAAGACATGATCAGTGAAGGGTGACAAGGCTCCCTGTTTACAAATTGAATGACATTCTGTAGCACCAATCAGCTGTCAGTGGCGGCAATTTGAAATTTCCATGGTCAACATCTGTCAAGACTTCCACTGGTAATGTCCCACAAGGTAAATATTGACATGCCAGCTGGATTTATGCATTGTGAATTTTCTGGATTTTTGCCGATTTTTAACGCTAATACATAACAAGTAACGGAATTAATAGTGGACTGGTGCCATGTATACCGGAAGTCGATTCATCACCTCACTCACGAGCGCCACCTAACGGCCACGATAGGATTTAGCTAACCGCGAAACCGGGTATTTGCCGTCAGTGCGTCATATTTATTACAGAAATTCGAGAAAAATAAAACGGATGCATGATTTCTTCAATTTTGTTATTATTCATTCTGGCTTTTCCAAGTGATCGCATTCCCAGTGATTCCATAACCATACTGCTAAAGTTAAGGCCTTGCCTCCCAATCGCGGGCCAGACACAGAAGCAAACAAAACTCTGTTTCTAAAATTATAGCTCAGTAGACCCTGTGGATAATTATCGATAACTGGAATCGACCGTAAACTTTGGATATTTTCCCGAAGTTATCCGAAATAGAACGGACCCGAACGAACAGCAGGCATAATATATAGTGGTCTGACCAGGGCCGTTCCCCTGAGGTCCGGAACTCCACAGGACGGGTAAGCTTTTGAATACGTATTCAACGAGTTACAATCCGTGAGATCTGATCATTTAAAAAACGATGAATGTAGTATGTTTAGATCTATTGACACAGTTCACGCTTCTTTGTTCGACGAACGCATGAATTTCATACAAAATAACATCCGCGAATCCTGTTTAAACTGGGTGACTGGCAAGTGTTACCATACGTTCTGTTCATTTCCTGCTCCGGAGCTCACTCATACAGAAATGGCGTCGGTACATTTACTATTACATGCCTGTCTTGTCCTAATATTATACGTTCTTGGCAGAGGTGAGTATATTTGAAGAAAAGTACTACAGGAGCAACTCATCCAATGGTCTTATGTTTTGAACGACGAGAGTACCGGTATGCAAGTTTTTATTTATCAGGAGAGGGGTGAAACTTTTTAATTATAGAACACCGTTTTAATGTTTTCACTTGCTGGTTACACAGATCAAAGTTTTAACTAGGTTTACTCGTCAACTCCTTATAATTGTAAAGTATGACCATTTTCAAAGCAAACACTGAGAAAAAAATTGTGTTGTTTTAGCACAATTTTGTGCTAAAATGGCTCCAACACAAACTGTTTTGTATTGAAACCAACAGTTTTGTGTTGAACTCCATATACCAACACAAAATCTTGTTGAGTTCAACGCAAATTGGTGTTGATTCTAACACAATTTGTGTTATTTTCAACACAATTCTGGTGCTAAAATGGCTTCAACTCAATTTTTGTCTCAGTGTAGAATCAGACCAAATACAATCTATTATATTACATCAATGGCCATTTTAAATATATAGTCTGGATTTGTCGGGACACAAGCAGAATTGGGGAGACAGAGGTTCATGGAGTATGAACTAAGTTGAATAGTGTAATCAAACTTGGTCAAAAAACAGACTGTCCGGGCCGTATGAACCCATGTACTTCAAGATTAACACGATGTTCATATGAACAGTAACAATCAAAGCGTGACTGAGATACATCATTGTCTAGTTAACGACTTTCACAACGAAAATCATATGAATTAAGAATACGGATCAGCGATACGGTTTTGAGATTTTTGGAACATCATGATGTCTTGTTAGCAGCATTGAAAACTGTTGACCGCTTCTCTCTTGCAGGAAACTAGCATATGTTTATGTACACTATGAGTTGTTTGTTTTGAGGATGAATGTTGTTAGATTTATCGTTCATTTTTCATATCGTTTTTTTCATTTCGCGTATTACTTTACAATAGTCTGCTGGGTTATTTTCCTGCAGGTCATTGAGTTGTGTCACCAGGTTATCGTTTAACGGTCCCCATTTGTATCTAGAGTTTCCAGAAATGTTTAGATGCTTACAAAAGGATGAGCGGATAAGTGGATCTCTTGATCACCTACACATTAACTTCGCCTTATCATCAATTTCCTTACGAAGTTTATATAGTGATGTGTTGAACCATTTTGGCTAACTTTTTTTGCTTCAATTTTAGGTAATACTACTTTTATTTTTCTTAAACATTGAATCGCAGCAGTGTGGGTAGTCAAACTGAATTCATGTACAACCTGGTTAACTGTATCCTTCGTGAAATTATATTCTTGAAACCTACTAAGATGTTGTTGTTGTTGTTCAGTTGACGCGAAATATTTCGTGGTCCATATTAGAAGAGCTGCAACTGTGCGACCTCTTTAAAATGCAAAGGACCTGGCGCGGATTGATGGGGATTTGGCCCCCATGAGGTGCGGTTTGGAGTGCCAAAATGAAATATGGCGTAGGAAATAAATTTTTCTGTTAGCTTACAGAATATTATCTTGTGGTATGTTCAGAGTAATTGTCAGGCACTAGGTCTTCTAGTTCTTGAATAACAATCCACTGAAGAAGTGTATTCGTGCAAAATCGTCTGTTTTGGGGTAAAATAACTACCTTATTTTTTCCATAAACATATGAAGCCAGTCGAGAACCAAAACAAACTTTAAAAAAATATATTTGTTGAGTCAATACCTAGTAGTTGTCCAAAGATGATTTTGGTTCTCGACTGGCTTCATATGTAAAATTAAAACTTTGTTAGATGTATTCTTTCACGTTGAGTGCTGAACATCAAATGGGGTAATTCAGGATATCACGCCTGTCGCATTGCGCGGTAGTGTAATGGATAAGAGCGCGGTATTTTTGAACTTCTTGCATGTCTCGATCGGGTTCGAATCCCATAACGGACTGTCCGCATTTTTTTCGACATAATTTATTGTCACTCCCGTCCTCCACTTCGATGCAGATTCAGAACACAAGAAAGAACACAGTTATTATTTACATAAATATAGTAGCCACTACTAGAAAAATAATATGGATTTTGAAGATATTAGACATATTGCATTTACGAATATGTGTACCGTTATAAAAGTAGCTCAGCGTGAAAAGAACCAATTTACCTGCAAATAAAGCAAGGAATATTGTATTCAAGTGGGAGTTTATAAATCTAACTTCTATCTGAATTATTCACGGTAACCTCTAAAATAAACGCTTGAAACATATACGATTCTGAATCAGGCTTATAAAGGTCAAATCGACAATGGTATGGTCGCTGTGTGCATGCTGTGACAAGCGAAGAAAAAAAGGCCAAATGCGGAAAATATCTGTTGAAGAGTCAGACTGGGGTAATATACCGCATTCGCAAGATGGTGTGATTTGCAACTCATGCCGACAGAGATTTTATAAATGGAAGAGAACTGGATGTCCGATTGATACTACGACACACCAAGCCATATTAGCTGAAGGTACGTCAGGCGGTGCCAAGTCTCTAAGGTAATAACTTTGCCAATAGTATCTTGCGCCAAAAGTCACCGACGGTGTAGTCTTTGCAAGTGCAGTAGGGGTAGATTTGTGGTGATACCAGACTCGGCTCGATTGTATTCATTTTTTGTGGCAAGGTGTGCTGGTTCCCGACGGCTGCAGATGTTGCTTCAAACATCTCGATGGAAAACAAGATGGGAGAATCGGCGGATGTAATGACACTGCGTCGACATTCTACAGACATGGATGCTGATGAAATCTCGACATTACTGGACAGGATGAGGAATCAAGTTGGTAGAAGTAGGAAGCGGAAGATCGACTTCGAAGATGTCGCATTATTGTCGGATGATATTATGTTTTCATTGATTGATATTCGTGGTACACGTCGTGATATAATATATACATAGCTGGTGCAAATATTAACACTATCAACATGTAACGATCTGCCATCGACGAATCAACATTTTTTAGATTAATTAAGTTTCAATTTTTCTCTCCAGATTAATGTGAAACGCTGACCGAGAACAGTGCGGCCTTACTCATGCGGCAGCACTTGTAAGATATTTGGCAGTCCACCCAATCTCACTGAAGTCACGTGATTTGTAATGGTCGGACTGGTAAAAGTTGAAAAGGGGGCCAATAGACCGCAATAGCGTGCGATGTCCTTTGATTGACTATTCGAAAGAAACGAACATTTACAGTTTTAAAATCAATACAAACACCACTTACCATATTTGGAAATCACACAAACATCAAGCAAAATCTTCGCTTCTTTGGCTAAATGACATCACGTGCGTTTACATTTTCAACAATTTATCATATTCATCAGGTCAAGGGGTATTTGGCTTTTATGTCACACTCAAGGTTGTTTCATTCATATGGTGATGGTCAGTTTGGTTGGTGGAGGAAGCCGGAGTACCCGGAGAGAACCACCGACCGTCGGCAAGTAACTGACAAACTTCCACACATAGACCAGCTGGGCTCGAACCCGTGCCGGTTCAGCGGTGTGAGACTAGCGGTCACCAAGCGCCTTAGACCCCTCGACCATCGAGGACCCCTAAGTGGTTTCCCATGGACAACCACTTTTGACAGTCTGGATGTGCCAAATATAAACCACTTGTCCCAAAGTTAGGTCAAGGTAAATGATGAAACGTACTAGTGTAGTATTTTACTTGAAGTGTGAAGATGACCATATACAATTATGTGTAAACCTGGACCAAATATATGTCTATAGCCAAAATGGATTGCATGCGAAGCCAACTTCGAGCCCAATATACAGTGAAACCTGCAGAAACCGACCATGCTTATGTCCAGTTCATAGTGTCGGTTTTGACTGGGTTCTGGTTTATCAAGGTTCAAAATGCTTCAAATTAAAGTTCTGGGACCATGTATAATGCCCTTATGCAGAGGTTGGTCGCTTTACCCAGGTGTCGGTATTCATAGGTATTTACGTTGTTGATATGAAATCAAATCCATATATCCCCCCGCCCCCACCACGTAGCTGAATATTGCCCATACTCTCAAATTGTAGGAGTTTGAAAGCTATAGCAGACCTTTACAGATCAAGTTATGTACACCAGGGGAACACGTCAGAATCACCAACTACTTTCTGGACTCCGGATATAGCAAACAGTATGGCAAGCCATCAATGTCAAAACTTATGTTTTTCCACACTTGGTAATTCTATTTTCTACGCGCGGTAATTCTATTTTCCATGTGCGGTAAGTCTATTTTCCACACGTGGAAAATACAGCCAATGGTTTGACTGGTAATTACAACGTGTCGCTATTTCGACCAATTGTTCAACCTAGAAATATGACACGTGGAATATCAACCAATGATAGAACTGGGAATACCGCATGTGGAAATTATTTAATACACAAGGTATTTATCATCCAATCATTTAATTCTAAAATACGACGTGTGGTAAATAATTTCCACACATGGTACATGTATTCCCATTTCTATCCACGCGTCGAAATTTTATTTTAGCCAGCCAAAAAATGAGAGGATCACAAAGGAAGGTCCCTGCAAAATGGCTGAAATTGACAGTTTGCGATGACTTTGAGGCTTACCAAACACGCTTTGTAATATTTGACCATGTGCACGGTATTGTGCATGTATACATGTGTAACTATAACCACCGAGTCATGGTGCTCCTTGACAACATGCATTAGGTGAATTTACTTTCTGTAACGATTGTATTAATTGGCAGAATTCAAAAATAGAATTACCACGCCTGGAAAATAGAATTACCACGCGTGGAATAGAGAATTACCATGTATGAGAAAACCAGTGAAATACCACGTGTGGAAATTATTTACCACGCGTCGTCTTTTAGAGTTTAATGATTGGATGATAAACACCACGCGTGGCAACTAATTTCCACACGTGGTATTTCCAGTTCTATCATAGGTGGATATTTTCCAAACGTGGTAAATAATTTCCACTTGTGGTATTTCCTGATTGAATAATTGGTCGAATTATCCACAGGTGGTAATTACCAGTCAAACCATTGGCTGTATTTTTCCACGTGTGGAAAATAGAATTACCACGTGTGGAAAACCCGAAGTTATGACACGGATGGTTTTCCAAAAAACAGCGGCATCAATAGTGCTATAGACCTGATATGTATGCTTGTTTACTCCGATTTCTGAATGCGCATAAGAATCAGTTCTGTATGCTCTTGTGCTGTGCTATTCAAATCTTTGACGTTGAGCTCCATGCGACCTCGTAAGACTGAACTAGATTTAAACAGGAAGTATGAGATTAGTGAAGCATGAACATGGGAGAGTGTTATAAATGGTGATATTATGCTGGTGGACGTTTCGTCCCCGCGGTTTGCCCTCTGTATAAATCATTGTGATTTTAATGTTGTGACTAACAAACTGATAAACATGGTAGAGAATGAAGCGCCTTGTCGGTGCCGGGTCGCACAGGTATTTGTTCTGAAAACGAAGTTGCGTTCAATAAATAACCCTCGTTTGGGCCATTTTTTATTATCTAGTGGCCACATATTTCATCATTTTCCAACAGACGACTTGATAGGGCTATTACCGCATCGCTCTGAAATGTTTGTATCTAATACCACTCAGGTGAGTGAGTGAGTGTAGGATTTGACATCTGTTACCACTCAAGCAGGTACTAGGGCCGTGTGGTCATGTCATTTAAAATGTCCACATGAACTTCTACAAGAAAAGCGTGGCTGGGATACAAATCATCACAGGGATCACTTTGTTTCTATGATGTTTTTAGAAATTTGGCTTGGTTAGTTACTCATACGAGTTCTGGATATAAATAGAATCATTGGGCGCACTAAGCTAGTTGATTAGGCCAATCCGCTACGAGGTATGAGATGTGACAGGTTCGAATTTCATCGCGGGCCAAACTGCTTTGATCTCGAGGTGAAATCGACATCGGAAGTCGAAGCAAAAACCACAGGCTTGGGATACCGACATGCTAACTCAAAACAAGCGCGGGGGATGAAATGTACGAGATTATATATTGGAGGCAACGGCTCAAGAACTCGTTCGAATCACCAAAGGTGTCCAGGTAAACTCTCTGCGAGGATTTAGGGTTTACCTGGACTTCACTATCAATAAAAGTGTGCATATCCTGAACACTGAACTATAGTTTGTAACACCTTTCAAACATGTAAAAGTGTTCAAGTACGAAAACAAGGCAACGATTTGGTGTAAGACTCACGAAATATAATTGACAAAGGATCTGCTGCAAGTTGTATTGTCAGTCTTTTGTCCAGGATATTACCTTTTCAATGGGAGGTCTTACACCAAAGCCTTGCCGAAAACTAGAATGAAAAGAGATTTACTTAAAATGTGTCACTGAAGTGTTATTAAGCTCATCAACTAGATCGTCCTCAATAAACAAAGCGAAATAGGTTGTCCACAATATCCCCCAGTGCTGAATATTGGATGTATGAAATATTAGTGTTCATTCTGAAGTGTGTACTTTTGAACACTTTTACGCATAATTGAACACTTTTACATGCTCATGCGGACGCTAGTGTTCCAAACGTGTTACAGAATATGTGTTCATTTGTGAACATTGGTATTCAAACACGATGATCATTTTTAAACACGCGTGTTCATATATGTTCTCTAGTGTTCGGATATGAACGTGAGTGTTCATTTTTTAACACGATATTGTGTTCTGATTTGGACGTCAATATGAGCGTTAGTGTTCAGTGCCGTTCAACCCCATATTTCAATTGTTGAGATACTTAGCGTTGTGGAATTTTTGGTACCTTTCTATTTTCATTATTGTTCAAAATGGACCAGTTGATTAATTCCACAACATTATTTCAACTTATCACAGCAGCCGCTAAAATTAGTCAGAGATGAACGCTTTTACGCGTTCAATAAGTGTTACAAATTTTTGGTGACAGTGTTGTGAAGATGTCGTCAAACTACCTACACATGACTTTCTGCACACGAAATACGGGCGAACAACTCTTGCACACGAAATACGAGATGCGGCGTCTTCACGCGGGGGATTTTCGGTGACACTAATTATGTAGGTTTCATGGGCTGGCCTTTGAATTTCAGCATCATCTCTTGTGATACATCACTTTATTTTTGTTTTGAATCTGCGCCAACACGACACATGCCAACGTTACTGTGCCACTACGTCACGTCATGCGTTACAAGCAGGGAGGTCATGCCAAGTGTATTCTAGCTAGTTTAAGGTTACACACTGCTAGTCGATTTGTTTCTACTTTTAGTGAATGAGAAAGAATGAGCCTTGAAATGCTTATGATTTCATTAAGGGTGAGTCAGTGAGTGAATATGATTTAACCCCGCTTTCAACACTATTTCAGTCATATCCCGACGTTTGGTTCCTATCCGTTTTCACATTCGGAAATCACTCGGGTAGGGTGCTATTCCTTTTAACACCCGGGACCCCACATGTGCGGCCCTATTCTTTTTCACACCCCACGGGTGCCCCAGTTAGTTGATTTGATCAATTAATGCGTAGGCGTATTGCATCATATACAGGTCCGCCGAAAGTGGTGCACCTTTTCTACCCATCTTGGTACTTTTCCACTGTTGGAATTTTACGTGACTATTATTAATGATAAATTCCAGCAGAACTGTAAATAGAACTGGCTTTTTGACATTAACATTACCGGCGACCAGTTTTATTGAACACTGACATTATCGATGAACAAGTCTTCAAGATGATCTAGATACGAATAATAATTTAGGGTCGAGAAATGCCCAGAGGATACGTGTTTATACGGTATCTGTCCAATGCCAAATAGGTCCTCGAAAATACTTTTCGAGTTTTTAAGTATTCACATGCAGTCGACATCGGATTTTTTGTTGAATGGCAGCACAAGATCTCTCCCAAAATGAGTTAACTTCTTTTAGTACTCTTGAGGACAAAGTGCACTCTTAAAACACAAGTGTTATATACAACATTTGTAAATGTTTACACTACACTTATAAAAGTGTTATCAAAGTGTCAAGTTCAATATTTTTATCAAATTGTTAAGTTCAACATTATAAATGTTGTATATGTAATAGTTATTGTATGGCATTATCTTGTTATGTGTTTATAATCGACAGGTCGCACCAGTGCTGCCCCAAAGCCTGCACGAGGCGTCAGCCGAGTGTAGGCGGGGCAGCACGTGTGCGACCTGTCGATTATAAACACATAACAAGATAATAGCCAATACAATAACTGATTGAACCCATGGTCCACCCACTGATTTCCATATATGGATCGACACGTACGCAGTGTCAATTACAGGCACGGCGGACAATAGCCAATGAAATACGCGTTTCTGAAAGAATTTAAATATTTAATTGATCATGCCATATATTGGAAAGAATTGCTGTATTCCGCATTCCTTTCTGAGTTCTCGCAAAGTGATGATCGAAATGGAGTCGGACGATGACCTGCAGCTGTCCCAAATATTAGATATTACGGAATCGCAGATATCTTTGGAAAACATGCAGTTAGAAGACATAAGTTTTGGAGATTTTGATCTTCTGGCCTGGCTGCAGGATAATTCTGGAGATGGTGTATTCCCGGGATCTACTGACCAGCAGAATCCTGGAAAAACTGAGAGAGAGCAGTCTCCCGCCAAAATGGAGTGTGAAACTGAACCGGTGCAGGTGCATCGACCTGTGAAACTGGAAACAGAAAGTAAAGCACGATTCGCAGAGGCTGTTGACGACGATTTCATAGAAAATCTGTTATCTGCATAGGAAAATCAGAACACTAAAAAAGCACCAAAATGGGCCGTGAAGATTTTCGATGAATGGAAACTTTACCGCAATTCACGGAATGTCGAGGCGGTTCCTGAACTTGGAACATTTACGGCTGATGATGTGAACAAGTGGCTATCACGATTCATTTTGGAGGTGAGGAAGAAGGATGGCGATTCTTACCCTCCAAAGTCGCTGTACGCGCTTTCCTGTGGAATTTTACGACATATGCGGTCTATCAAAATATATCATCTCAACTTTTTGAACGACAAAGACGACAGATTTATTTTCTTCCGAAAAACTCTGGATTCCAGAATGAAGTAGCTAACTTCCCAAGGATATGGCACAAAGGTGAAACAGGCGGATCCAATTTCACAAACTGACGAAGAGAAATTCTGGGAAAACGGAACGTTTGGATCTTCGACGTCAAAAAGTTTACTACAGACCGTTTTCTTCTACAACTGTAAAATATTCGGACTAAGGGGTCGGGATGAACATCGACACTTGGATATATCCCAGATCGTACTCGGTCAGGACAGTCAAGGTCAGTACATAGAGTTCATTGGTTCCAAGTGCAAAACTTATTCAGGGGGACTAAAACAAAAAAATCTAAGCGCCAAAAACATCAAGCATTATTGCGATGACGGGGAACGATCTTTATGGACAATCTACTCCAATTATCTTCGGGCTATAGGCGTGTCCGAGGGAGCCTTCTACCGTAGGGCTCTGCCGGCCTCGTTCCCTGGTGAGCCTCCAAAATTCAGTAAGCAAGTGGTTGGGGTGAACGCCATGCAGACGATGCTGAAAGACATTTGTGCCAGCGCTGGAATTTCTGGAAATTTCAGTAATCATTCGGGGAAGAGAACGTGTGCCACCCATTTGTTTCAGGCTGGCGTTGACGAACAGCTGGTCATGGAAAGAACTGGTCACAGAAGTAAAAAATGACAATGCATGTGCACTCATGAATGTGTTCCCCAACAGTAATTACATATTACTGGATGGCCAGAAACTATAATGTAACTGAAGCAGCATTTGTGAACTCTTAAAATGAATGCGGGATTCCTCCTGAATGCTCAGGCCATACAACCATTTCAGGCGTTGCAGCCGGAAATTCAGAAGATATTTCAGAATTAAGTAACGAAGTGTTCAAAATTCTGTAAATTAGATGGCCTTGCATAATATATATAAATAATATACCGAGAAAATCCAGTCAGAATTTACTGGCATGCTCGATGTGTCTGCCAGCGATCGCCGCTCAGCCTGTTAGCTTCCGCCCAATCAGAGACAACGGTATAGATGTGCAGTCAACCGGGTCCCCACCAAAACAGCTTAATTTCGCTAACTTTCAGCAGTGTTCTGGCGTCATTCCTCTTCATTTATTAACAAATATAATTACATAGACTTACCAAGTCAATCTTGATCTTTCTGGTGAGGGGTAAATAAATTTTCCATTAGTAATACCAGTGAATGAAAAAATAATCTTTTTATACTTATTCCGTCTGTCGAGCCACCCGCCCATCCATTTTAATATGGGTAAAAATTACAAATTATATCAATTTACAGAGTAATGAAGGTGATATATTCCAGAAATTTTGTAGAGGTGAATATATTTAGAAAACCACTATTTATTTGGATATAGCTGTTTATAAAGGTGATGACCTTGTCTGACCACTCATCTGTCATCACCGTAAAAGGTGACGAGATCTCATCACCTTTTTAAGATGAAGAGATTCCATCACCTTTTTAGGGTGATGACCAAGGATGGCCGCTCGTCTTTGATCACCCCTTAGGGTGATGATTGGATCTCATCACCCTTTTATGGTGATGACCTGGCCTCAACACTTTTTCAGATGATGGATTTTATCATCACCTGCTCTCATCACCCTAAAAGGGTGATGACCAGACGCCATCACCCCAAAAAGGTGATGGCCCGTCACCTTTTTTCTGAATGTGTAGGCTGGTTTCCTCCAAGAGAGAAACGGTCAACAGTTCCTAATGATGCTGGCAAGACATCGTGATGTTCCAAAAAGTATATAATCTGTATCGCTGAACTGTGTTTGTAATCCATATGATTTTTGTTGTAAGGTCGTTATCTAGAGAAATAATGTACTGGTATCTCAGTCACGCTTCCTGACTGTTCATATGAACCCATCATCAGCTAGAAGAACATGGGTTCATACGCCCCTAACACTGGGTTAAGTGCAATGGGGATCGCCAGCCACACTAGGCGGCGCTAGTGCTCCAACAGGTGAAGAAGACATGGCGTCATAAAACGAACAACTATAACGTAGTTATATTATGACGTTGCCTTTGTGATGTTCAGAAAAACGACCTGGGCATGCGCCATTTACTTCTTGGTACACGTAGCCACCTAGCGTAGTTTCGGGCTTTCTAACCCCATTATACACAAAGTACGAAATGTAACATCATAGATCTTCAACGCTATATATGCCCTTATTTTGCTATCAGCATTCCATATGAATCGCCAAATTTGAGAAACTTCGAGTGGAGGCGCTTGCTGGTATAGCCCGTTTTATAAGTTTTATCATTTCAGAGTTTAAATCCCTGGATAAAACATAGAGCAGGTTTAGATCTAGCCTGGGATTGAATTTGGGCACAAATTGCTTGAAAATTTCACGAAACCGAAAGTTTCAAAAACCCTTTAACAACAACAACTGCGCAGAAACCATTGTGCGCATGTAGGTATCGTGGATAGTGAAAGTGGGAGAGTGACAGTACCTTAGTACTCCTGGATCATTCAGGATTCGTGGTAAATTAATTAATTTCATTCCTTTATCCAAGTAGCTGAGTTTCAAGAAAAGCCGGTCTTCGGGTGTTTCGATTACGTTCACTGGATAATACAATCGAAAATACGCTATATCTTGACAAACATTTCTGATTATGAGTAGTATTATGTTTCCTGAACACACAGATCCTTGTATATCTTTGGGTATTAGATTTAAAACTCTTAGACGCAACGCATACAGGACTGTACGCCAGCTATGTATACTGTTGGGTATGTTGGTTAAACCCACTAAGTAATTTAAGGTGATATGATCGTGCATGATCGTACTATTAAACTTTCTCCAACCATGGCTGCGATGTCTCTGATGATGGGGTTGAAATAGCTCGGTAATATTGGATATTTTTTTTTTCCTGTAAGCCCAGAATAGTTCCCACTCTGGGATTTTTGTCTCAAATCCTAAGGGGGATTCATTGGTACATGGGTAGGCTATGTCTGTAATCTGGATACTACTATTATCCCACTCAAGGTCAGGGCCAGGAAAATTGCTATGGTGTCTTTGGGTGGTCTTGCCAACATACTGTTGACCACTACTTCTTACAGGAGACTAAATACAATTTGTAGTAGAACAACTGAGATCAGCGTACGAATTAACGGAATATGAATTACCAGTTAACGTGGAACTAAATGAAGCTAAAGTATTAAAGGGTGGACACGTGAGACACTCAAGGTGGCCACACATGGAAATCTTAAAATTATTACATGGAGAATTTGGTGCTAAACTATAAACAAGCGCAATTTTACAAGGTTTGATGTCATGACGTTGCTTTGCTGTCAGAAATATATCTGTCATTTGAATTGAAAAAGGTCTTAGTTCATGCAGACTAACAGAGACTCGGCCGAGGAATCTGCACCAGGGAATCTTGGATCTGTCTTGCCATTATATTCTTTATTTGTACTCATACTGAAGTTAGGATGTGCGGTCAGATTTCTTTTATTTATTTATATTTATATAATTTCTTCACAAACACTGCATGATAAATTAGTAAATAAAAATGTGATGTGAAATAAAATAGGTCTTGCCCAATATTTCTCGCAAAAAAAAGAAGAAATTTTGAAGAAAAATGACGAAAACATCACTTTTCAGGTACCCCACATGACCGCCATATTGAATTTACTCAAGTGGAAGAGGGGGTCATGCAAATAGGTTCAAAATGACCGCAATATGATATGCTACAAAGTCACGGAGTGTCAGCTCTCAAGTTTTGTCGTTCCGGTGATAGGGCAGAAAGTTGGATAGGGACGCCACCATATACAAATAAAAAGAACAGCTATTCTTGAAACGTCTGTATTTGGATAAATCTGTTCTCGTATGCATACACCTATATGCAGAAATTGCCAAAAGATAAGCATTCCAAAACTCGTACCTTCTCTTTCAACAAACGCTATAAAGACGATCTCCTATACTCTTAAAACGCAAATGTTACATTTAACATCTAGAGTATTGGAGGAGGGAAAGCATTCAGAAAGTGTTGTATTCCCCAATTTAAGTGTTATATGCAACATTTTAAGCTGTTGCATCCAACACTTAAACGTGATGAAACAACACTTTCTAAATGCGTTCCCTCCTCCACCACTCTAGCTGTTACATCTAACATTTGCGTTTTAAGAGTGTAGCACTGGATAATCCACGTATTAACGATACTGTGATAGAAACATCATATCTGTAAGGTGGCCGAGAGGGGCCATCGTCACTTCGGCATCGTGCCATAGGGCCTATATCTTCACAGCAATGACCAGGGCTTTCTCTTACGTCCACACTACGACAGGAGAGACGAAGTTCGCCCCAATAGTTCGCTACCCATTTCTGGATAGCAATATTCCCATAGGACCAGCAAGCCCGATTGACAGTCTCATTGACCAAAATTACGTACATGTACAAATGAAATATAAACTTTATTTTTTATAATTATTTTTTCTTTTCTCAATATCTTCTTTGTGACTGGATAGATAAGTGAGTGAATTTTCATTACCACATTCCTAGCCATTGGGAAGAAATCGCCGAATGGCTAACAAGTGCTGGGAATTAACATTTGATTAATCAGAGTTTCGGGTAAAAGCCAATGGTTTGCACAGAGGGCAAGCCTCGAGGACGAAACGTCCACCAGCAGAATCTCACCATACACAGACAACAAGACCGGCTATGCTCGAAACGTTTGTATTAGATAAAGCACTCGACATAATAAACATCCACAGAATTGTAAAATGATACAAAGGTTCGCTATGCTTTACCTAGTTATTCCAAGTTCACGGAACCGCCGTGTAATTCTTACCAGTACATTAAATCAGTATAAAGTAATGTTTTTAATTACTCTAAAACCATCAGATAGTTTTACTGAAACGACACAGGTCCGGTGCCTATAGGTGTGACTGTGAATCGTTACATTCCTCTATAAACCATGTAGATATATTGTGACTGGTAACCTTGATATAGTGGGCAATATGGACCTTGAAATACTCCTGATGAAGGGACCAACATATAGAGAGCCGAGTAATATCGATCGCAAGTTTAACCAGATGATAACCCTTATCGCACTTGAGCAACACGTTGTTGAGTGGTCGAACGACAAAAAGTAGAGCCTACAGTACTCGCTGACTCGTTGGGTCTTGCCAAAGGCAAGGTTGTCGAGACTATCCGCCACATCGACAGAAATACCCTTCCCCAACTTTAGAGAACCCATGATCCAAGATGTCCCGACCTCCAGAGCAAATTCGTTATTGTTCAAGCACACAGGGCCCATTAATATATTTTTTGTGTGCAAATATTACTGCTACGAGGCGCTGGTGTAGGAGATGAGTATAGCTATTCCAACTGCTTCTGTATCGAATTACTTAACCATTT
This sequence comes from Hanleya hanleyi, assembly GCA_036873755.1. Taxonomy (NCBI): domain Eukaryota; kingdom Metazoa; phylum Mollusca; class Polyplacophora; order Lepidopleurida; family Hanleyidae; genus Hanleya; species Hanleya hanleyi. Next base: position 24,695 of record JAVTVY010010451.1, on the reverse strand, counting down.
ACTTAGTTTTGAAATTACTTTTGGATAAGATATCCTAATTGGTACAAATTGTGAACCACATTTGGCAGACCTAAATCTTTCTTCGTATGAATACACCTATATGCAGAAATTGTCAAAATGTAACGATTTCAAAGCCCGTTTCTTCTCTTTCATCAAGCGCCATAGCACTTTCCGGAAAGTCTCTGATCTCCCCTTGAATAAGTGCCACTCTCTAAGGTTGGTGGTATGAAAAGCTGCTTCCGGGAAGTAGTCGCCTCGGTTTCACATTTCCCAAAGTCACCCGCAATTATTTTGAATAATATATTGATAAAGTATTCCAGAACATTTGTTTAGAAAACTAACTCTGTTTATATTTTTACATGAACCAATGGATACTGCATATGTGACATGTACATAAGAAAACACAATTTTCTAGAAAAATAGAAAATTTAATTACTAAAACTAATTGTGAGGGCCTTTGGTACTTACCGGAAGTTCACTGCACAAACACGCCCCTAGTGGGAAAAGGGAGCTAAAACCCTTCCGAGTTGGGCTACAGACGATCTCCTAGCACTGGATAATCCCTATATTAACGACGCTGTGAAGGATATATATCCGCTTCACTGGATTTCAAGAAACTAGTGATAGCCCAGATTGAAATCATATCAGAGCCTAAATCTTCGCAGGAATGATCAGGGTTTCAATTATACGATTTCAATTTTATCATAGTTCACTACCCATTTATGGATAGCAATATTCTTTTGTAGCATCTGTAGACAGTGACAATTTCAATCCAGGTCACAGAATATATATAGCAAAAAGTATATATACTACCAAACGCCCCCATTCTAAGTTGACTTCTGTGATAAATACGATCGTGCAAGATCCCTGGCGCTATGTTTTGTAACTTATAATTTCGCGTGACTCCAGGCTAGGGGCTTGTATTGATGTGCTAGGATATGCCATTGGAGGCGCGTAGATGAAACAAAAAAATTCATTGAGGGAACTGGTACCTCCGTGCATAGGACCCCATATAAAATGGGGAAGAATTCTTTAGCTCTACTACATACAAGAGATATCATTCAAAGGATGTTTCTTTTTTTATAGAGTTGCTTGAATTTCTCATTAATAATATCTATGTGAAATTTGGCAACACAATTTCAGCAGCATATAGGTATTCCAATGGGTACTACTTGTGCACCCCTGTTGGCTGACCTATATCTGTTCTCTTATGAATATGACTATATGCAGGCGCTCTCAAAAACCGATCCATTCAAAGCCCGTTCCTTCTCATTCACCAAACGCTAAAAAGACGATCTTCTCGCTGTGGATAATCGCTATATAAATGACGCAGTGAAGGATATATATATATATATCCACCTTTACTGGATTTGAAGGAAACTACAGATAACCATATAGGCACATCATATTTAGACCTATATCTCTATAAAAATGAAGCGGGCCTTCTCTCTCATCGATTGTATGCCAAAAGAGATGATTACAATTTCGGCATCGTAAACTATCCCTTTCTGTACAGTAATATTCCTGTGGGACCTGCATATGGCGTATACATATCACGCCTAGTAGCATTTGCTAGATCCTGTGTTAAATGTGACGATTTTAATCAACGTCACAAAACATTGTGGCAGAAACTTATAAAACAGGGCTACACCACCAAGCGCCTCCACTCAAAGTTTCTCAAATTTGGCGATATATATCGCATGCTGATAGCAAAATACGAGCGTAGCATGCAAGATCTATGGCGTTACGTTTCGTAACTTGTGTCTAATTCCGCTTAACCCGGGGCAAGGGGCCGTATGAACCCATGTACTTCAAGACCCTTATGGTACTCATATGAACAGTCACAATCAAAGCGTGACTGAGATACATCATTTTTAGATGACGACTTTACAACGAATATTATGGATTAAGAATACTGATCAGCGATACGGATTTGATATTTTTGGAACATCATGATGTCTTGGCGGCATCATTGAAAACTGTTGACCGCTTCTCTCTTGCAGGAAACAAGCCTATGTTTATGTATACTATGATTGTCTTTTTGAATTTGGAGCTAATACTGTTATATGGAATATGGAATAGGTCTTTGGATTATGGACGCGGATATTCTCTAATGGACGACGGCTGAATTATGAATGACGGACCAGACGCTTGTAATGTATATATTTAGCAGGCTGGCTTGAGACTTATCATACCTTCGAGGTATATTTCCCGCTACTATAGCAGGGGAAAGGTTACTACATTCTGGAAGACTGCGCATGCGCAGTCCTAATATTGACCTGGGAGCACGCGGGAACAGGGAGACGTACTGAACCTAAAGAGCAACATTGACGAGTATTAACGTCCGACTGCAGAAACGTTTGGGAATTCAGGTAGGTTCACTCTCCACAAACCCCGAATAGCAATGGACTATAGAGAGTCACTCGGAGTTCAGTAGGCTCTCAAAATGCCGACCGATTTAGTCAAGTGAATTACTCAATTTTTCAACCCCAGTCACTACCTACCGTTTAGCTTTGCTATTGTGAAATAGTTTAACCATCACAGTTTTCTCGGTGCCTGATTCGTGTTGCAGCATATTTGATATAAGGAAATGTAAGTCTAAGGCTGAGTTCTTGTGTACCGTAAATCCACCATAACACCGTAGTTCCTTTACATAATAAATTTCATATGTGTTTTCATTCAAGCTCTTTATTTCCCTCTTGATATGGTTTGTAATCCACTGTTGTCTTGTTTTTTTTTATTATTTTTATTTTTTTATCTTATCGGGTTTTTTAATATTCTGTATGGATAATAATATGGCCATGAATTTACAGCACCCCTACAAGCCCACATGAAAACGGGGTTACGGAGTATGATAGTATCGGAACACTATTCACATAATTTCAATATCTGTTGTCTTGTTTTCATAAAATACACTACTAGCAAGTTGCTATCTCAACAGTGAAGCCGTCAGTAGTAGGGAATGCGTGTTACAGGTACCAGCCTCCCAAAAATGCACATAGCCTCCTCTGCCTCCCAAATCCACCGAGCGCTGTCATACGTCATTAACAATTTTTATTCGTATAAATTATTGCGTCTGGATATTAATAAATTACATACGTTACAATTTACCTGAATATAGTATAGATTTACATATGCTATTATAAATAAATCTTCCGAATTCATACGTTAATCGTTTAAATAGTCTATATTTTAGGTTTCATACCGCTTTTACAAAAAGGTGTTATTTCGATATATATTTTTATACGGGTTCATAGCAATAAATTCTCCGAATCTGTACGTTAAGCGTTCATATATATTGTAGACTATTAATTTTTTTACAAATTACAATTAGTATTACCATACACTCGGTATATATTTATATTTAACCTCGCTATACGGGTAGGAGATGGTCATGATACATAATTGTATTGATTTTAATACCTGTCAATGCGAAGGGGTGTATTGTGGTAACAGGTGTGATCGAATAACAGAAACCACTTATAACTCGCAGAACTCGATTGCAATTAGCATATGATAATATTGGGGGGTTCGAGTGTTTATATTTACAGACCGATATCGCTTTAATTTGGGCAATTATACAGTCAACGTATAGCGGGAGTTGAAAGGGTATACCGTGAAACAGATCATTATTTGAGAATCGTTTGTCGAAATATATATACCTCTAATAGAATTCAATTTATATCTTACTTCGGAATGGCGAATTTACTGAAAAATATCATCGAACCTAGAGAATCGGACGTAATTATAATAATTTTATTGCGATCTACTCGCAGATAATACCGACTTTGTCGATATAACGATGTACATAGCGAACGGCGTTGTAAATGTTCGATTATAACTGATTTGAATACAAGGGCTACTCATTTTTAATATTTCAACTCTATATTTTTTATAGGCTAACATCTCTACGTGGGTCGGATTCGTACGAGAAAATACGGACATTTTAGGTAGTTCCGGTTGGCCTAGTTTGGAGACTATTCGCCATAGATGGAGTCGTTGAAACACGAACGGTTTATAATGACGATGATTGGAATGTGGATATAAGAAGTCCGACAACCATCCTCCTAAATAATGCCCCTTCACTTCCGGAGATTAAAACACGTAAATGTGTAGACGAATTAGCCCGTTTATTCTCGCCCCGAGTTTGCAAAAGCTGTAATCAGCCATTAAGCGTCGAAGTTTGCGGAAAATGTCGCGTTAGTTTATGCCGAGATTGCGCGTGTTTTGCCCGACAGGTGTCATTCGGGGTTTTTATGTGTCCGAGCTGTTGTAGTTGTGAGTTTTGTGGTTATTGGCGAATGAAACTTTCCAAATAATCAAAACCAATAGTAACGATAAAGAGCTGCCACACCTATCTATGGATGGTATATTAATTATCATTGGATACTCGTTGTAACCGACTATCGTTCATATAAAGTCATATCGAAACGACTCTGGACGGGGACTGAAAGAAAGAAGAACGCAACTTCGGTTGTTAAAGTTCAAAGTATATATTTATTTATACAAATGAATTTAGTAATGACCGTTACAAAACGAAAATACAACTGAGCTAGCCTAGTACACAAACGCCGATTACATTTCCATAACCTTGTGAAAGAGCTGAGGGTATATCGATAAGGAACGCAACGGTACGCCCTGGTGGCGAAATCAACTAAGCAAGAGGTTTGGTCGGTTGTCTTGTGTACTCGCGCGGTAAAAGTCTGTTTATTAAGAATTTACGCATCTCAGCGGCAGATTCTTCGGCTTCATCGTTTGATAAGTCATCTTCCTCACGCATCCTTTTCTTAGTCGCCATTACTTTCTGATGAATCGGGTGCTGCCGTAGTTTTCTCCATAACCTTAAATTACGGACGTAGATATTTTGGAACCTCGTCTGTATTCTAGGTAAAAGCTTGTCATATGCCATCTGATGCGCAATTGGTTCATCCATTCCGCCTTCTTCGTAAACTTCCGCAAGATCGTTTATATCGGATTCATGATCATCAATCGCTTCATCCGCGAAGAGATCCTACAAACACTTGTCATCCTCGACGTCATCATTGTCACCAGCAGTATCATCATTATCGTCATCATCATCATCCGTAACTTCTCCGTCATCATCAGCGTCGTCACCATTACCTTCACCATCATTGTCATCATCATTATCTTCATCATCGGCGTCAGTAGCGTCGGTATCATTTTGATCACCATGGTAGCCAAAAGTTTGACCTGGAGTATATGTATTTTTACCATTACTACCGGAACTGGAAAAATCGTCCCCATGGACAATACTTCCGCCCGCATGGTGATACGACCTTCCGCATGGTCATACGACCGTCGTAGGCTCACTCACCGTCATCGTATAGGGTTGCTCTACTCTACTTGTTGGACCTATAGCAGGACTCGGTGGTATCTCTTGTCTATGCATTAGACGCATATGTCTGAGCATATTGTCACGACGAGAGAGTGTCTTCCGACAGAACGGACATGAACTCGACATGGTTCCCGGTCAGAGGGCGGATACAGACTGGGGCTAATGCTGTACAAACGACCTTACATGATCACTCACTCACTCACTCACTCACTGTCCCCAAAAGTTCATGAAAAGTTCTTAAAAGTTCCCAAAGTTCATGAAAAGTTCTTAAAAGTCCAGGAAAGTCCAAGAAAAGTCCCTCACTCACTCACTCACTCACTCACTCACTCACTCACTGTCCCCAAAAGTTCATGAAAAGTTCTTAAAAGTTCCCAAAGTTCATGAAAAGTTCTTAAAAGTCCAGGAAAGTCCAAGAAAAGTCCATCACTCACTCACTCACTCACTCACTCACTGTTCCCCAAAAGTTCATGAAAATTTCTTCAAAGTTCCCAAAGTTCATGAAAAATTCTTAAAAGTTCAGGAAAGTCCAAGAAAAGTCCCTCACTCACTCACTCACTCACTCACTCACTCACACTCTGACTGACCCTCGCATATATCGGTTGCGCATTAGCGCATCTGCGGTCTCATTGACACCAGGGGCGCTGTTGACCTACTTGTGACCTCATCTGTCGTATTGACCTGATGGCGCCCCTGGTGACAAAAACTGGAACTAGTGAGAGATAACTCCGGGCTGACCCGGCAGTGATCTTTGTTATACCATTATTAATATCTGATATTGTAAAAGGTTATCTTTGAGCATATTGACACCATGCAGGGGCGCCATCAGGGCAATACGACGACAGATGAGGTCACAAGTAGGTCAACAGCTCAACAGCGCCCCTGGTGTCAATATGCTCAAAGATAACCGTTTACAATATCGGATATTAATAATGGTACAACAAAGATCACTGTCGGGTCAGCCCGGAGTTATCTCTCACTAGTTCCAGTTTTTGTCACCAGGGGCGCCATCAGGTCAATACGACAGATGAGGTCACAAGTAGGTCAACAGCGCCCCTGGTGTCAATGAGACCGCAGATGCGCTAATGCGCAACCGATATATGCGAGGGTCAGTCAGAGTGTGAGTGAGTGAGTGAGTGAGTGAGGGACTTTTCTTGGACTTTCCTGGACTTTTAAGAACTTTTCATGAACTTTGGGAACTTTTAAGAACTTTTCATGAACTGTTGGGGACAGTGAGTGAGTGAGTGAGTGACTTTTCTTGGACTTTCCTGGACTTTTAAGAACTTTTCATGAACTTTGGGAACTTTTAAGAACTTTTCATGAACTTTTGGGGACAGTGAGTGAGTGAGTGAGTGAGTGATCATATAAGGTCGTTTGTACAGCATTAGCCCCAGTCTGTATCCGCCCTCTGACCGGGAACCATGTCGAGTTCATGTCCGTTCTGTCGGAAGACACTCTCTCGTCGTGACAATATGCTCAGACATATGCGTCTAATGCATAGACAAGAGATACCACCGAGTCCTGCTATAGGTCCAACAAGTAGAGTAGAGCAACCCTATACGATGACGGTGAGTGAGCCTACGACGGTCGTATTACCATGCGGAAGGTCGTATCACCATGCGGGCGGAAGTATTGTCCATGGGGACGATTTTTCCAGTTCCGGTAGTAATGGTAAAAATACATATACTCCAGGTCAAACTTTTGGCTACCATGGTGATCAAAATGATACCGACGCTACTGACGCCGATGATGAAGATAATGATGATGACAATGATGGTGAAGGTAATGGTGACGACGCTGATGATGACGGAGAAGTTACGGATGATGATGATGACGATAATGATGATACTGCTGGTGACAATGATGACGTCGAGGATGACGAGTGTTTGTGGGATCTCTTCGCGGATGAAGCGATTGATGATCATGAATCCGATATAAACGATCTTGCGGAAGTTTACGAAGAAGGCGGAATGGATGAACCAATTGCGCATCAGATGGCATATGACAAGCTTTTACCTAGAATACAGACGAGGTTCCGAAATATCTACGTCCGTAATTTAAGGTTATGGAGAAAACTACGGCAGCACCCGATTCATCAGAAAGTAATGGCGACTAAGAAAAGGATGCGTGAGGAAGATGACTTATCAAACGATGAAGCCGAAGAATCTGCCGCTGAGATGCGTAAATTCTTAATAAACAGACTTTTACCGCGCGAGTACACAAGACAACCGACCAAACCTCTTGATTAGTTGATTTCGCCACCAGGGCGTACCGTTGCGTTCCTTATCGATATACCCTCAGCTCTTTCACAAGGTTATGGAAATGTAATCGGCGTTTGTGTACTAGGCTAGCTCAGTTGTATTTTCGTTTTGTAACGGTCATTACTAAATTCATTTGTATAAATAAATATATACTTTGAACTTTAACAACCGAAGTTGCGTTCTTCTTTCTTTCAGTCCCCGTCCAGAGTCGTTTCGATATGACTTTATATGAACGATAGTCGGTTACAACGAGTATCCAATGATAATTAATATACCATCCATAGATAGGTGTGGCAGCTCTTTATCGTTACTATTGGTTTTGATTATTTGGAAAGTTTCATTCGCCAATAACCACAAAACTCACAACTACAACAGCTCGGACACATAAAAACCCCGAATGACACCTGTCGGGCGAAACACGCGCAATCTCGGCATAAACTAACGCGACATTTTCCGCAAACTTCGACGCTTAATGGCTGATTACAGCTTTTGCAAACTCGGGGCGAGAATAAACGGGCTAATTCGTCTACACGTTTACGTGTTTTAATCTCCGGAAGTGAAGGGGCATTATTTAGGAGGATGGTTGTCGGACTTCTTATACCCACATTCCAATCATCGTCATTATAAACCGTTCGTGTTTCAACGACTCCATCTATGGCGAATACAGTCTCCAAACTAGGCCAACCGGAACTACCTAAAATGTCCGTATTTTCTCGTACGAATCCGACCCACGTAGAGATGTTAGCCTATAAAAAATATAGAGTTGAAATATTAAAAGTGAGTAGCCCTTGTATTCAAATCAGTTATAATCGAACATTTACAACGCCGTTCGCTATGTACATCGTTATATCGACAAAGTCGGTATTATCTGCGAGTCGATCGCAATAAAATTATTATACTTACGGCCGATTCTCTAGGTTCGATGATATTTTTCAGTAAATTCGCCATTCCGAAGTAAGATATAAATTGAATTCTATTAGAGGTATATATATTTCGACAAACGATTCTCAAATAATGATCTGTTTCACGGTATACCCTTTCAACTCCCGCTATACGTTGATTGTATAATTGCCCTAATTAAAGCGATATCGGTCTGTAAATATAAACACTCGAACCCCTCAATATTATCATATGCTAATTGCAATCGAGTTCGGCGAGTTATAAGTGGTTTCTGTTATTCGATCACACCTGTTACCACAATACACCCCTTCGCATTGACAGGTATTAAAATCAATACAATTATTTTTGGTAATACTAATTGCAATTTGTAAAAAATTAATAGTCTACAATATATATGAACGCTTAACGTACAGATTCGGAGAATTTATTGCTATGAACCCGTATAAAAATATATATCGAAATAACACCTTTTTGTAAAAGCGGTATGAAACCTAAAATATAGACTATTTAAACGATTAACGTATGAATTCGGAAGATTTATTTATAATAGCATATGTAAATCTATACTATATTCAGGTAAATTGTAACGTATGTAATTTATTAATATCCAGACGCAATAATTTATACGAATAAAAATTGTTAATGACGTATGACAGCGCTCGGTGGATTTGGGAGGCAGAGGAGGCTATGTGCATTTTTGGGAGGCTGGTACCTGTAACACGCATTCCCTACTACTGCCGTCATTTTTAGATAGAGCCAGCCTAGCGGAACCTTGGTACAAAATGTTGGTTAACGCAATTCGTAAATATGCATTGTCTCGCGGTACATTCCGATTTGCCTCCGGCTAAATTTGTTGAAACACATAATTATGCAATTTAACAAATGTTTTGCGGCTCACTGGGTCGTGACCATCATGACAGTTAGCGTCTTCAACCGGACACCTCGAGCTACATATAGGCCTTCATTGAATGTTTGATGAAAAGTTTACTGTTACTACTGTCACGTTTAGGTATACGTTGCAACACTGAGCAAGTGAGTACATTTATCATGTTTTTGTTGATATCTTTAATGAAGCATAGCCGTGTTTAATAATCTTTGATAGCCAATAGCCTGCACAGTCAGAAAAAAGGTGATAACTATCAACCCGAAAATCAAGCTCTACCAGGCATTCATTACGTTCTGCTTCGCGCATCTCCATTTAGCGCTGTAAGGGTCTCACGGACTTTGCCGGAGTTGACCCAAGGTCATCTGTTGCCACAGTAAACGAACATGACGACCGTCTAACTGGGCGAATTAATATCAGCCGCGATTCACCGATATATATTTCCGCAACATATAGTTCTAGGGTAATTTGTCAAAAAGCTGCCTTCAAACTGTGTGACACTGCCGTTTTGTAACACACTGAATATACGTTAAGTATATTTCAAGATAAATATACGTTTTGCGATCAGTAAAACAGTCAGGAATCCTGCAAAACATGGCGAGACCCCTACAGGGGTAAATGCAGAGTAGCGCAAAGCACCCTGGGAGAGGATGCTCGAAAATGTGATGAGCTAGAGCCATCACCCTTGTTTATGATCACCTTTAAGAATGATGACCATCACCTTTGAGGAGTAATGAGCAACAGCACAATCATCTCCCTTAAACGTTTATGGTCGTCAGCATTTACAGGTGATGGCTCTAACTCATCACCTTTTACAGGTGATGGTCAGGTCTGATCACCATTAAAGGATGATAAGCCATCACCTTTTTTCTGGCTGTGTGTGATGTAACCTCTTGGTGATGATGTATCCTGCTACTTGCATTGCTGTAGCATTTGCATAACCAGCTGTAGCGGTGCAAGTTCAGGGGGCTCCCGCAATCGCTGTTACCTCAGGCGCTGATAATCAGAACGCTTAGTTCCGCCACAGATTTTGAGACCTGTCCAGGCATGGGTGTGTGTGCGGGGATTTCGGTCACCTAAATCATTTCTTCATCGATTTTTCCGTCAGATTTTTCGAATTTCGTACTGACGTTTTTTTCTAAATACTGTATGATAAATTAATACCTTGATATGAAATAAATAGTTTCTGCCCACTTTTTTCCGCAGAAAAGCAGGAATCTTGAAGAATCATGACGAAAATAATACTTTTCTGGTAACCCACATGGACGCCATTTTGAATTTAACCATATGATCCACTGCTCGGGAGGTTATTCAGATAGGCTCAAAATGACCTCAATACGTTGGAGTGTCAGCTCTCATTTTTTTTATCGTTCCTGAGACAGAGTAAAGTTTAGTAGGGGGGCATAATGGCTCCCTGAGGCATGGAAGGGTTAATTTAATACAATTTGGCAACTTATAGTCAAAATATGTACAAATGATGACGAAACATGTCCTTTCTCATGCATAGGACAGATGCGATTAGAAGTACCGAAACGAGGCACTCGCCTGGCCATTCCCAAATGGCAGATACACCCTCTGATAGTATAGAGGTTAAAACGCCTGATGATTCCCAGATGTTAGATACACCTCTGATAGCATAGAGGTTAAAACGCCTGATGATTCCCAGATGTTAGATACACCTCTGATAGCATAGAGGTTAAAACGCCTGATGATTCTCAGATAGAACATGCACCCTCTGATAGCATAGAGGTTAAAACGTCTGGTGATTCTCAGATGTTAGATATACCCTCCGATTGCATAGAAGTTGAAACGCTCAGTGATTCCCAGATATTGGATACACCAGCTGACAGCATAGAGGTTAAAACGCCCTGTGGATTCCCAGATGATAGATATACCGTCTGATCGCATAGAGGTAAAACACCTGGTGAGTCCCAAAAGTTAGAAACACCCTCTGATCGCATAGAGTTAATGCCGGGTGATTCTCAGATGTTAGATACACTATCTGATAGAATAGAGGTTAGAATTCCTGGTGATTCCCAGATGTTCAAAACACCCTCTGATAGCACAGAGTTTAAAACGCCTGGTAATTCCCAGATATTAGATATACCCTCCGATAGCATAGAAGTTGAAACGCTCAGTGATTCCAAGATAGTGGATACACCCTCCAATAGCATAGAGATTAAACACCTGGTGATTCCCAGATGTTAGCTACACCCTCTAATAGCATAGTTGTTAAAATGCCTGTTATATACACACTCTGATAGCATAGAAGTTGACATTCCTGGTGATTCTCAGATATTAGATACAACCTCTGATAGCATAGGTGTTAAAGCGCCTGGTGCATCCCAGATGTTAGATACACCCTCTGATTAAGGTAGGATTTAAAACCTTACGCGTAGCCCTTAGGCCAATCAAAATCTTCTTTTCAAAACAGCGGCTTGTGTTCAGGATATCCTCGTTACATGTCCTCTTTCCAAATAGTTAAGCATTTAGCTTGTTCATTCTCCTATGACATTTTCTGGGTACATTTTCTTTCTCTTTAGTTTGCTGATAAATGCTTCATGTATCGATCAAAGTCGACATAGTCTGAATGCAACTTCTTGCTTCACATTTCGACACAAAACAGTCAGAGAATGTTACATACTCTGACTGTGGGAGAATGGGTACTGTCGATGGAATTCGTGTAAATGATTTTATTAATGTAGCAATATTTTGCCTCTTGTAGCACAATTTCATAATCTTCTGGGTTTAACACCCAGACTGTACGGTGATGAACAGAACTTTATCCAACCCGGACCTGGCTCAAATGTTTTGGTGTGAATGAACGACTTTCAAGCTGTTGTCTTCCCCTTTATGAAATTAACGGGGGAAGATATTGGAAACCATTTTTCGGCAAAGAGGAATGTCGTTTCTTTACAATCCATCGATAAAAATTCATCTGGGCCGTCTTTTAATATGTTATTTGAATATTCAAGCTGATACTGAGAACATTTGCAGTGAATCCTTCAAAATCCTTTTTCAAGTTATCTTTTTAAACTGGCACTTTCTGTGATCAGTTGTCTTCATGTGCTACACCCCCCCCCCCCTTATCCCAGGAATATTTCTCGATTCACCAACTGCAATACGCGGAATATAGCTCCACAGTCGGCTGCTCTACTTATGTCACACTCATGGAAAGCTAGTTTCGGTCCCATAGTCACCTAAATTTTAACGTTGCGTTTCCCCTAGACTTATTTTCGTTGTCTGGCTCTGTTACAATATTTAGTCACATACAGTCAGTGACCTAGTTCAGTAACCTAGATGTAACTAACTGGGCAATTCATATAACCTGGTAACACACTGCCACTGACTAGACTTTTTACGCTACATGGTAACATAAGTAGTATAGAGCCGTGATTTAAACCCGCATTTTGCCGGGGGCGATAACTCTTGCATCCACCAGGGAGCGCCACCAGCTCAATTGACCTGTGCACATGATAGGACATGTACTGACCTGTCTGTGGGGTTTTCCCCACAATGTCGTACACGAAGGTGACCGAAGAGACACGGAGGTGACCGAAGACAATTTGTGTTTTATCTAGGGTAGATAAAATGATTACTAGAAGTAGTGAACTTATTTTTCTACTTTCTAAGACAGTCGCCTGTGACTGTATGCAATTAGCTGAACCACTGACAAGGTTGCGGCTCATCTTCCTTGGTATATAAGAAATCCAAGGATCTTAAAGTGTATATACATGTGCATACTGTTCAACGAAAATACCGAAGAGACACGGAGGTCACCGAAGATGTCACCGGAGGTCACCGAAGAGACACGGAGGTCACCGAAGAGTCACGGAGATCACCGAAGAGACACGGAGATCACCGAAGAGACACAGAGGTACCCGAAGACACACGGAGGTGACCGACGGAGATCACCGAAGAGACACGGAGGTGACCGAAGATGTTACGGAGATCACCGAAGAGACACGGAGGTGTCCGAAGACACACGGAGGTGACCGACAGATGTCACGGAGGCGCCCGAAGAGACAAGTGGGGTTTTTCCCACAATATCGTTCACTTCCGAGTCTCTTCGAGTCTATTCGGTCACTTCCCACGAAAAGACACGCAGGTGGCCGAAGACATACGGATGTGGCCGAAGATGTTTACGGAGGTGCCCGAACATGTCACGGAGATCCCGAAGAGACACGGAGGCGCCCGAAGATGTCACGGAGATCCCCGAAGAGTCACGGAGGTGACCGAAGATGTCACGGAGGTGACCGAAGAGATACGGAGGTGCCCGAAAAGACACGAAGGTCACCGAAGAGACACGGAGGTGCCCGAAAAGACACGGAGGTCGCCGAAAAGACACGAATGTCACGGAAAAACGACTACAAAGGGCATTTAAAGTCAGGTTTTGCCGGGGGAGATAACTCTTGGGGAGATGACGGGGAGTTCCGCCAGGGGGAGCCACCAGCTCAAGATACCAAAAACTACCTCCAGCACAGAAGAGTTCCAATCTAGGTAACTCTGGGTGACTATAGTTCCGACAAAGGGCCCCTGGGCATGTATTCTTTCGCGGTGATGCGGTCTGGCGGTAATGCGGTCGCGGAAGAAAGCTTCCGCGGAGAAAAAGTAGTCCCCAGACTTCAAATACGCTGCATGGTCCGATTGGGTCGAGGGAGGTATCAAGTGAAGCATTCGTGAAGAGGCATCCAGTCATGGGTGGGTGTATGTAAAATTAGGATTTTTCCCGAAACTATAAAAACGGAACACGGACTTTACCCCTAAAATAGGGGAAAACACCTATCAACCCTAGCCAAAAGGGCTAATATAGGTCCCCGGGCTTATTGGGACCTGCCTATCAAGTCAATGGAGTGGGTGTATGTAAAATTAGGATTTTTTCCCGAAAGTATAACAAGCGGAATACGGACTTTACCCCTAAAATAGGGGAAAACACCTATCAACCCTAGCCAAAAGGGCTAATATCGGTCCCCGGGCTTATTGGGACCTGCCTATCAAGTCAATGGGGTGGGTGCATGTAAAATTAGGATTTTTTCCCCGAAACTATAAAAAGCGGAATACGGACTTTACCCCTAAAATAGGGGAAAACATCTATCAACTCTAGCCAAAAGGGCTATTATCGGTCCCCGGGCTTATTGGGGCCTGCCTATCCAGTCATTGGGGTGGGTACATGTAAAATTAGGATTGTTTTCCGAAAATATAAAAAGCGGAACTCGGACTATACCCCTACAATAGGGGTCTGTATTATACAATATAAGGGAAAATGCCTGTATGGTGGGAGGGGTGGTCAAATTTTTTGTGGGCTTTACTATCTCGTTTTTCTCGTCTCGCCAAGAAAATGACAATGGGAAGGGTTCCGGGGCGAAGCGGTGAAATTTTTGGGAAAAGTCACCGAGGTCTGTATATAGGCCTATAGGCTGGCTGTGAGGGGTATAGGTCCAACCTTGGAAATTCACACACACGTTCATTGTGATATGGGTTGTTTGGTCTTGTTTTTCACGTCTCGTCATTTAGAACACGATGGAAAGGGTCCCGGAGCGAAACGGTGAAATTTTTGGAAAAGTTCACGAGGCCTGGGTAGGCCCGTAGGCCTATACTGCATGGCTATGGGGGTATAGGCCCATACGGGGTGGACATTTTGGGGTCTAGGTGAGCCCCTAATGATCCCATGATATCGTATGAGGACTTATTTTGAAGCTCTCGTGGAGGAGCATCCGACTGGACTAATGGTTCGTCCGTTTTCAATAGTCTGCGCATGCGCAGTCTGGCCGTAGTATAGAAAGCAGGCATTTTGGGGGGTATGTGGGTGTCTGTTTGGGTAGAGATGGACCGCTATGGGTCCGAATGGGTCGTGACAGGTGTCAAAGTGAAGCTTGTGTGGGTTAGAGTCAGAATGGTGTGTTTTTAAGTGCAAGTCGCGTCAATCTACGCATGCGCAGTTGGTTGTAGTAAGTAAAGTGGCCATTTTGGGGCAGTGAAGGATGGTATTTGAGTGTAGAGATGGACCATCCTTGGTCCGAATGCGTCGTGGGAGGTGTCATGTTGTAGCTCTCGGGGTGTACATCTCGATTTCAGGGATGTTCGCAGCATCTGTGACGTCATTGGTGACGTCATCAGTACGAGTAGTAGCGAAAGCGGGTATTTTGGTGCAGTGAAGGAAGGTATTTGGGGTAGAGATGGACCATCCCTGATCCGAATGTGTCGTGGGAGGTGTCATTTTGTAGTTGTCAGGGTGCAGACCCCTATTTGAGGCATGTTCACGTCATCCGTGACGTCATTGGTGACGTCATCAGTAGGAGTAGTAGCGAAAGCGGGCATTTTGGGAAGTGAAGGAAGGTATTTGGTGTAGACATGGACCATCCTTGGTCCGAATGCGTCGCGTGAGGTGTCATCTTGTAGCAACGCCCGCCAACGCCAAGCTTAACGCTTCAACATCCTGGTGAAATAGCTCAGAAGTTCTGATTTTCTAGATATTCCATGGAATTGTCACTAATTCTTCGAAATGCAGTGACGCCCGTCAACGCTCGTAGTTACGCGTTAACGCTCTAACATAACGGCTTGACGCCATGATATAGACCGGAGAGAGAACAACAAAAACAGAGATGACACATGAGAGAACAACAACAACAAGTCTTTTTTTCATATAGTTTATTTTCCCCAATGTTACATCATACCCACGCTGGGGGAGCCGCGTTGGGTATGTTTACAACTCAAGAAAACTCTTGTCCAATCAGAGGCCACCATTTGCATCTGTTATATTCCTTCTTGTCCGTTAGATGTATTTTCGGTTGCTCTTGTCTGTCGCCATTTCAGAAAGTTCCATCTTTGCTCGATGTGGCCTAAGCGTCGTCGGGCAGGCCTGGATATTCTTCGGGCAGCATGTCCTGAAACAGTTGTTTGCGCATTCTGATCGCATTTTCCAGGGCCTCGGTGGGTGGTAGTCCCATAGCCTCTTCCAAGTGACGCTTGGTCTTCATGATGGACCTGTGCATAAGACAGGTCTCCGAACCCTAGTCCAGAAGCGGGTCCCACAAACACAAAAGAAAAAGGTGTTACAGAAAGGCGGCTTTCTCGGGGCCATCTTAGCACCGTTGGCCGCTTCCGTGTTGGGTCCAGTATTGGGTGGAGTCTTCGGCCGACAATGAACCACACGAAAAAAATGGTCCTCGTCGAACCACGGTTCCTTCAAAACCTCCAATCGCCCTACCCTGTCCCACCTACGGTGAAGACCATAAACACCCTCGATGGAGAGATGCAACAGATCTTACAGAGACCGGGGTTAAGCGACAGTGAGAAAGTACAACGGTACAATGAGACGCTTCAACGGTACATGACGTTCATGGACCAATACAAAACCCTCTCTACCCCACCACCACCACCACCACCACCACCACGTGACACACCGCCGACCTCAGCACCGCTCCAACAGCCGCCATTACCAGGGGTAGCACCCACAGCCCCACAGTGGGTGGAAGACGAAGTGCTGAAGAGTGTACCTGCATCGTTCAAGAAACAAGCTGGCCTGGTATTACAACGGATGAAACAGAATCCTAACAGGACTTGAAATGATAAAGGCGAACTACTGGTACAGAATCAGGTGGTCCCGGGGACCCACATGACGGATTTAGTGAATGACCTGATGCGTCAACGCAGGTCGCACACGGATCCTCGAGGATGGGAGGTCTTCGCTCAAGGCTTGAAAGACATGCATGTACCACAGGAATAGGTGGGGAACCCCCACCGCTGGGCCGTTATGCAGCGTGACTCGCCGAATGGGAACCGGAGTCACCCCCCAAAACTCCACCACCACAACGGGCACCTTCTTTTCAGGCCTTTAAAAAACCACCCTCGATCAGGACACCCCACATCTCCAGAGCCGTGACACGTAGCAAGTCAACGCGACGAACACGACGCCGAACACAACCGCCCAAGGCCTGGAACACCTATTAAAACCAACAGCAGCAGCAGGACAGCTCAGTCGCCATGTTTTACCTCACCCTACCCGAGTCCTGCCCCTCCACCAACAGTGAATTTGATTTGTGGACCGTGCCGCCCACACAGACCAGTGCCGAACAAGGATTATGGGTGGAGCATCTCCCGCTGTCCAGCATCAACGAAACAGGGCCCATCGAGTTCACCATCAGTAATGCGGATACGGCCTATGTGGATTTAGCCCATACATACTTGTATGTGAAAGCCAAGATCGTCAATGGAGATGGCCCCAGAATCGCCGACCAAGCAACGGTGGGCCCGACGAATCTCTGGCTGCACTCGATGTTTCAACAGGTGGATATATTTCTCAGCGACAAACTCATCAGTGACTCGACCAACACGTACCCCTATCGAGCCTACATCGAGACGCTGTTGTCGCATGGACGAGAGGCTAAAAAATCTCAACTGACAGCCGCTTTATTCTACCAGGACACAGCCCAGCACATGGGCGCAGAGAACGACAATACGGGATATAGCAAACGGAAGGCTTTGACCGCGAACGGCGTCTCGGTGGATCTCATGGGTCGACTGCACGCAGACATGTTCATGCAAGACCGATACCTGTTGAACAAGATCCCCATCAAAATCCGACCGATACGGGCGCATCCGACCTTCGCCTTGATGGCCACTAACGTAGACGGGCATGCAGCTGACTGTAAGATTGTCATCCAAGACGCAGTCCTGTATGTCCGAAAAGTGAAACCGAATCCAGCCGTTCAATTGGGACACCTCAAAGCCTTGGAAACAAAACCAGCCCAGTACCCTATCCGACGTGTGCAAACCAAAGTGTTCTCTGTGTCTGCTGGAAATATGAGCGCCAACAAAGAAAACCTGTTCCTGGGGGAACTACCCAAGCGATTGATCCTGGCCTGTGTGGAAAATACCAGTTTCAGCGGAGCCTACCCAGAGAATCCGTTTGACTTTAAACATTTCGGCATCAATTTTGTGGCCCTGCATGTGGACGGACAACAGGTGCCAGCCACGGCCTTAACACCGAACTTTGGGCGCGCGAATTTCATTCGAGCCTATCAGAGCCTGTTTACAGCCACCGGTCAAATCAACCAGGACGAAGGGAATTTCATCAGTCGGGAGGACTACGGGAACGGATACACGTTGTTCTGTTTCGATCTGACCCTCACCTTAGAGAACGACCATCAGCTGGCCCTCGCCAAGCAAGGCAATTTACGGTTAGAAATTCACTTTGCACGAGCCCTCCGGAGCACCGTCAATGTGATCTGCTAGGCCGAGTTTGACAACATCATTCAAGTGGACAAAGCGCGCAACGTCCTGTGTGATTTCTCCACCTAACATGGATACAGACCAGATAACCACCGTGCTGGAGAATGACCCAGAGACACGTATGGTCTTTCAAGGGATGTTCGCCCGAGATGTGTTCCCATTAGACCGTATGTATCCTGCTGCTTACGTTCTCAACACGGACCCAATGGATCGGCCCGGTGAACATTGGGTGGGCGTGTACTTGACAGAAGCGCAGGGCGAATACTTTGACCCGTACGGCCTGCCACCCCTGCATCCCGATTTAACAGACTTCATGGATCAAGGCACAGAGACGTGGTGTTGGAATACCAAAACGTTGCAAAGCCTGGCCAGTAGCGTGTGCGGACAATATTGCTTGTTTTACCTGTACCATCGATGCCGGGGAAGACCCTTATCTACCATCGTACAGATGTTTGACGAGTACCCCAAGGCCGAGGACCGCGATGTACTCGTATATGACTGGGCCGCCCATCATTTCAATGTACAGGCCCCGTTCTGGGCTTAAGTTATTTCAATGTACACAAGCCCGCTGCTCTGGGCTTAAGTTTACAAGCCCCCTGTTCTGGGCTTCAGTTTACAAGCCCCCTGTTCTGGGCTTCAGTCCTTTCAATGTACAAGCCCCCTGTTCTGGGCTTCAGTTTTCACGTGGTTGTTCTCACGTTGTTGTTGTTCACTGAATAAAAAAAAATGAGATCTCACCAAAAAAACCCTGTCTTGTGTGTTTTATTCATAATGCATAAATGCCCAATGTGGAGATTCAGTCAAACTGAAATCAGTGGTGTAGGATGGGGCCAAAATGTAACCCATCAATGTTAGAATGCAAGAGCACTATAGTAAAATAGAGAGCCAACGAAATCAGCCCACAGATCAAGTACGTGTTTTGGTCTAGGTTTGGAGCGGGCATTTCATTGAGGTGCGTGTAAAGGAAGACGGTGAGTGAAGACTCGTCCAACACGTATAGATTAAGTTTATTACCATAAGTTCTATGTATTTTCAAATATGGAAAAACCCGGATGTAAGATGAGAACCCGGATGTAAAACCACAGTACCCAGATGGAAGACGGAAAAAAACCCACTGGGAAACCCCAGAAGAACCCGGATGTAGGTGCGGACGTAGGCGAAAGCATCCCAGTACCCAGATGTAGGCGCAGCCGTGTACCTAGTACCCGTCCATTGGTTCTTTTATCGATCGCTCATTGGCTCTTTGTTCTCGACCACTGATTGGTCCAAATGGAACTGCCCATCCTTCCCAGGTTAATTTACAATCCCCTTTTGGGGTTCAAGCTCTGAAAGGGAGACCTTTTGACTTGGATGTGACGTTTTGTCCCGACATTCATCCGCGCACTGCCGGTGATGCCGCGCACTTCCGGACAACCCGCGCGCGCTGCGGCCGGAGAATCCGCGCGCGCGCGCTGGGGGGCCGG
Organism: Hanleya hanleyi; assembly: GCA_036873755.1. Lineage (NCBI taxonomy): Eukaryota > Metazoa > Mollusca > Polyplacophora > Lepidopleurida > Hanleyidae > Hanleya > Hanleya hanleyi. Next base: position 4,604 of record JAVTVY010010451.1, on the reverse strand, counting down.
GAAAGTTGGAGGTAGTGTTTGAGCATTCTGAAAAACCGGAAGTGACGTTACACACTTGCGCAGACCCACCAAACCACGTGAATGTTAGTCCAGGTGGATGCTCCCCCACCTAGGATTCACATGGATACCTCACTCGACTCCATCGGACCCTTCGTGGCCCATCTAGACCACAAAAACGTCTATTTCCATACCCTTTGGCTACCGCGCATGCGCAGAAAGACCCTATTTCTACCCCACATCCACGCCATCAGATGCCCCCTCACATAGGCTTCACATTGATATCTCACACAACCCATTCGAACCGTGAATAGCCCATCTCTAACCCAAACACACCCACACACACCCCCAATAATGCCTGCTTTCTATACTACGTCCAGGCTGCGCATGCGCAGAATATTGAGAACGTACGAACCATTAGTGTAGTCAAGTGCTCCTGCATGAGAGTTTCACATTGATACCTCACTCGACCCCATCGGACCATTAGTGGCCCACCTAGATCCGAACACGTCCACCCCGTATGGACCTATACACCCATAGCCATGCAGTATAGGCCTATGGGCCTACCCAGGCCTCGGTGACTTTTTTTGAAAAATTTCACCGTTTCGTGCCGGGACACTTCCTATCATGTTTGTCTTGACGAGACTAAGAAAACAAATCCAAACAACCATACCGCAAATGTCTAGAAGTAGGTTTCCCAGTGGGATAAACATTAGTCCTATACCCCTAGTATGGGACTATATGGGTCTCCCTGAACTTTTTCCAAAAATTTCAACGATTCGCTCCGCGACACTTCCTATCATGTTTGTCTTGACGAGACTAAGAAAACGAGATCCCACAACCTATACCGCAAATGTCGAGAAGTAGGTTTCCCAGGATGGTCCTATACCCCCCATACCCCATATAGGCATTTTCCCGTAATTTAGGATAAAGTCCGTGTTCCGTATTTTTTCAGGAAATATTTTACATACACCCACCCTGGAACTAGGGGGAGATAACTCTATTGATAGGCAAGCCCCGTTAAGCCCGGCGACCTATATACCCCCCATACCCCATATAGGCATTTTCCCGGATTTTTCGATAAAGTCCGTGTTCCGTTTTGTTTTTTTTTCAGGAAAATTTGTACATGCACCCACCCATGACTGGATCCCCCTTCACATAGGCTTCACATTGATACCTCATACAACTCCATCGGCCCATTAGGGGCTCCCTTAGATCCCAAAACGCCTATTTCCATACCCTTTTCCCACAATTCCCTGTCTGCGCATGCGCAGAATGGTGACAACGCCCGAGCCGCTAGTCCAGTCAGATGCCCCTTCATGAATGCTTCACATTGTTACCTCATATGTCCCCATTGGACCATTAGTGGCTCTCCTAGCTCCAAAACGTCTATTTCCATACCCTTTGGCCACCGCGCATGCGCAGAATGCCGATATTTCAATCCCACACCCAGCCCATCAGATGCCCCTTCACGAATACTTCACTTTGATACCTCACTCGACCCCATCGGACCATTAGGGACTCACCCAGGTCACAAAACGTCTATTTAGGTATTCCCCGTATACATTAACATTGGAAGTCAACTTTCTGTCCGCGGAAGTGACGGCATCACCACCAGACCGCGGAGGAATACAAAGGCTGCCGGAACTACTTTTGACCTCCACGTGACCTTGAGCTGGTGGCTCCCCCTGGCGGAACTCCCTCCCCTGGCGGAACTCTTTGGGGAGATGATGGGGCGTCCCCAAAACCTTTAACCTGGAAAAAAAGGGGACCAAGAGTTACCTCCCTGGAAAAGTTGAGTGAATCGAGTTGCTATATACTACTAAGGGGCGAAGTGGCGAAGGCGCGAAGCGGCGAAGGGACTTGATATGCTTTGTGATGAACAGCATGGTTTTACAGCAAATAGGTGGACTATTACAAACTTAGCCTGTTTTACTGATTTTGTTACGAACCACATTGAGAATCATTCCCAGGTCCACGCTGTGTATACTGATTGCTGTGTATACTGATTTTAGTGAAGCTTTCGACTCTGTCAGTCATGATCTTCTGGTATATAAACTTAGTAAATATGGAGTCCGTGGTAACAGTCGTAACTGGTTCAAATCTTATCTTAGTAGAAGTCAGCGGGTTTTTATTGTCGGAGTGACATCTCCATGGAGCACTGTTGCTTCCGGAGTCCCCCAGGGCTCAATCTTAGGACCTAGTATGTTTTTATTATTCATCAACGATCTTCCCAATGTTTTAACAGAAAGTAAATGTCTGTTGTTTGCTGATGATGCTAAGTTTTTAAAAGTAATTCACTCAAGCAATGATTGTTATTCACTGGAAGTTGATCTAAACAATGCAATTGAGTGGTGTAGATTATGGAAGATCAGTCTCAATATTTTAAAATGTATCTCTATCAATTTTACTCTGAAGAGAAACAAGACTGATTTTACATATACAATAAATGATGTTCCATTACAAAATGTCAAAGAAATCAAAGATCTGGGTGTGATTTTATCAGATAACTTGAATTTTAAATCACATGTTGATACTGTTCTTATAGGCTAGAAGAATGTATGGTTTTATTCGAAGGAACTGTCAATTTTTTAATAATGTATCTGCCATCAAATCATTGCATATGTGCCTCGTAAGAAGTCGTCTTGAATACGCCTGTGAAATTTGGTCACCTTCTCAGAAAACGTTAGTGCTACGGCTTGAAGGTATACAACGCAAGTTCTTAAAATTTCTGTTACAAGTCGTCTATCGTATAGGCCTACAATTCGTCATCTTATCAATCTTTATGTAAATCTTTTAGACTCTCAACTCTGGAAAATAGACGCACATATTATGACTTGGTATTTTTACACGAATGTGTCAACAGTTATTTTAATTGTATGGATCTTACTAGTAAACCTTTATATCGAGTCCCGATCAGTAATTTTCGTCAGATATGTACAATTTATCCTCCGGCTGTTCGTGTGACTGTTCGACAGCATAGCATTTTAATCCGGGCTCAAAATATTTTTAACGAGCTTCGGTCGACTCATGACCTCGATATTTTCACCGGATTGAACGCTTTTAAATGTGAACAGTGTAAATCTGTACTATTTTAAGCAACGGTTATGTATATTTGTATTAACACCACGTTTTGTGACATTTGGACTTTATTATTTTTACAATGTATGTTCGTGTTATGTTATTCTGATATGTTTCATTATGTTATATACTATTGTATTATCGTCTCTACTACTGGGTCTCATCGACCTGTTGAGATTTGATGTTAAATAAACGTAAACATAAACATAAACGACAAGTCAGACAACATCATCCCATCCCTTCTGCACGGTTAGCAGAAGTGAAAATTAAGTCCTTTTATTTCGCCTGTTTATATTATCCCTCATGAACCAATGCAATTTCGCAGCTAAAGTTGAGTAGAGTTTGGCAGGTGAAATCCGTCAAAGTTTCGTAGAAACTTAATGAAAATACGTCCATAATTAATTTTTCGTGGTTTATAGATTGCTTGCACCACACACGATCATACAATATCCGCAGGTGGTGGAAGGAACCAATGGGCTGTGTTTCGCTTTGTAATTCAGTTGAGCCCCAGATGAACAATATTCACCCCCTGAGGGGCTCAGAATGGAGGGCTCAGAATGCCTTATATAACAACTCTTATTGCTTCTCTGAAAATGTCGTGGATCAGACGATTGATGTCCGACACGCAAAATTGGAAAAGTTTAATTAACGGCGAAATACTTGAAAAACTGTCAACATTAGGAGCGGAATTTATACAGTATGTGACAAAGAACAAAATAATCACAAATACTTTTTGGCTAGATACATTACAAGCATGATACTGCCTTCGAAATAAAAGCAAAATTTCCGGAATCCAAGAAATATATGGGGAAAGTTTATTGTATACCCCCAATTTTGGGCATAGCTATCTTTATATTGCAGATTGGTATAAAAAGGGGATAGACATATAAAAGATATATTAGACAGCAATGGTGTTCTGTTCAGTTTTGAAAATTTCAAAACGATGTATCTAGTGAAGGGGACGTTTTTGGACTACGAAAATCTGCTTAAAAATATACCCAAAGAATGGAAAGATATCCTTCCCTCTGGACAATATAGCAATCTCCAATACACGCCCATTTTCCCAAAACAATTAAAACTTTTAACAAAGCAAAAAAAGGATGTAGAATATTTTATGACGTTTTAAATACTCAATCGGAGTTTACATCTAAAGCCGTCATTAAGTGGGAATCAATTTTGGGGATACAAATAGATTCTTACGATCATTATGCAAATATATTTCATTGTACCCAATATAATAAATTAAGAGACATACAATATAAGATTATTAACCGTATACTTCCGACAAATTCCTACTTAAACAAAATTTCTTTTATAGACAAGGATACTTGCGACATCTGCGAAAATGAGAGAGAAACTATTGAACATTTATTTATTTACTGTGCTTACGCAAAACAACTTTGGTCTGACCTGGAAGGTTGTCATACAAATCAATGTGCGCTTAATACACTTTCTATGCTCACAAAGCCATATATTTATCAATGCAAATTTGGAAAAACAAAGCCTCAGTTTATAGCCCTTTTGAA
>JAVTVY010010450.1:0-48891 GCA_036873755.1 Hanleya hanleyi | reverse complement strand
ATGTGCTGCCACCTGTACTATTAATGTTGCAGTATATTCACCCTCATATTTCCTGGTGGATCAGTAAATACAATACTTAGTGGATGTATATGACAGCCATATTGGAAAATGAACGAAAATACACGACTATTAGATTTCTTGATGCGTTAATTCCCAGAAAATGTCTCAGACATTCTATCCCAACAATATCACGAATTAAGGAGATGTCTGGTGAAATGCGAAATGTAAATGCACAAATACAGCTTGGCATGTATGCCATTTTCAGAATCAGCAGGTCCAAATTTTGTAAAAGAAAAAAAAAGAACAAAAAAACCAAAAAAAACCCCATTATACCTCATTCTACCCACAAATGCCTTAATATCTACTTTCCAGAGCTTTTTCCCGGTTTTGGGACTAGTAAAAAGAACATATTTCCGAACCTGTTCGCACAGGTACATGCTCAGATGAAGCCGGCGTTCACGTCGGGAGTGTCACTTCAGTGGCCATAAAGATGTCGCATAATGCCTTGCTGTCAGATGTGCATATGCGTAGTAAATGATACCGAAACTACACATATTACATATGGCTGCCACTCTGAATTTTTCACGATTCCAATCTGATGGATAAGGATCCACAATGACCCAAGTGTGTTCAGATAAAGGAAGCTCGCCTTGTTAAACAGTTACAATTAGTAGTTATATGTATGGGCAACTTTGAGTACTTCAGAGTAAGATTTGGATGACATTTACGGGGCGCCATATTGAATTTTCCCATGATCATTTGTACCAGTGAATATGCAGATATTTTCAAAATGAGCCCACTTGAATCAACTATCAAGTGTTAAAAGATTGAGCCAGCTCCAATCTTCAATTACGAAAAGTTTGATAAAATATCCTGATTTGAACCCACGTGACCTATTTGGCCTAAAAATGACCTTTACGGTCAAAAGCGAGAATGTCATCCGGTCACATCTCAATCCCCACAACATGTGGAGTTGATTAAGCGTGGATGATTGCTTTTAACACGCGATGCCATCAAAAGTGTTTTTTCATCTCTTGGCTGGCCTACTATAGAGCCTGAAATGGAAATAACTAAATAAGACGTCAGTCGTTCGAGATCTTTAAGTGCACACGGAGTGGGGAATTGAGACAGAGGCACAAAAAGCATTTTATCGAATAAATAATATGATTTGGCATCTCCAGCACTATGACAACCACTGAATGACTCCTTTAATTGGACGGAATCTGCCATCAAACAAGGATTTTGTCAACAAAACCGTTTCTCCACAGTTTTCAGGGACATGCGCAGAATGGGGTTGACCTTTTGGATCACGTCATCAAGAAATTGATCCAAGACGGTTATAAACCAATAGCGACATGTGTTTATTCACGTGATCAGAAACGTCACGAGATAAAAATAGCGAAGGTCATATCCTTACAAGATGTCAGAAAGGCGCGAAAACGTTAAAATCAATCGAGGTTTTTCTCACACATTTGATCACATTTTGTCAGCATCAAAACAGTCATGATAGATGGTACATGGACAAAGAAGCTCAGGTCGGTCAAACTGTATCAAATTGGCATATTTTTTCTCTCCTGTTTCGTTATTTTTGTCAGCGAAAAGGAGTGAGGTGCGCAATTGGCTTTTTCCTTGCTAATTTTCCCTTTTGCCTATCCTTCAACATGGTGCTAAATAGCATTGAAGACAATATTAACCAGCAATTTTTGCGAAAGTTAGAAGACAATCCTTGGGTACAATGTTTATATTGTCTAATTAGAAAGTAGCATAGATTCGCGGTTGATAATCTCAGCTATTTAGCGTAGATTCGCAAAAGAATTTTCGGACTTTTGATTTGAGAAAGAGGCAATATATTGTCTAATTAGCAAAGTTATAATCTAAGATAAATAGCGTAGATTCGCATCTGATAATCTCAGCTAAATTGCGTAGATTCGCAAAACATTTTGCAGTTTTTGATTTGAGAAAGGGGCAATATATTGTCTAATTAGAAAACTTATAATCTCAGCTAAATTGCGTAGATTCGCAAAACGTGTTTCCAGTTGTTGATTTGAGGAAGAGAATATTTTGTCTAATTAGAAAAGTTTATAATCTCTGCTAAATTGCGTAGATTCGCAGTTGATAATCTCCGCTAAATTGCGTAGATTCGCAAAACTTGTTTGTAGTTTTTATTTGAGAAAGGGGCAATATATTGTCAAATTAGAAAAGTTATAATCTCAGCTAAATACCGTAGATTCGCACTTGATAATCTCAGCTAAATAGCGTAGATTCGCAAAACATGTTTGCAGTTTTTGATTTGAGAAAGGGGCAATATATTGTCTAATTAGAAAAGTTATAATCTCAGCTAAATAGCGTAGATTCGCAAAACATGTTTCCAGTTTTTGATTTGAGAAAGAGAGAATATATTGTCTAACTAGAAAAGTTATAATCTCAGCTAAATTGCGTAGATTCGCATTTGATAATCTCAGCTAAGTAGCGTAGAGTCGCAAAACTTGATAATCTCAGCTAAATAGCGTAGATTCGCAAAACATTTTGCAGTTTTTGATTTGAGAAAGGGGCAATATATTGTCTAATTAGAAAACTTATAATCTCAGCTAAATTGCGTAGATTCGCAAAACGTGTTTCCAGTTGTTGATTTGAGGAAGAGAATATTTTGTCTAATTAGAAAAGTTACAATCTCTGCTAAATTGCGTAGATTCGCAGTTGATAATCTCAGCTAAGTAGCGTAGATTCGGAAAACATGTTTCCAGTTTTTGATTTGAGAAAGAGAGAATATATTGTCTAACTAGAAAAGTTATAATCTCAGCTAAATTGCGTAGATTCGCACTGGATAATCTCAGCTAAATAGAGTAGATTCGCAAAACATGTTTGCAGTTTTTGATTTCAGAAAGAGAGAATATATTGTCTAATTAGAAGAACTATAATCTCAGCTAAATTGCGTAGATTCGCACTTGATAATCTCAGCTAAATTGCGTAGATTCGCAAAACTTGTTTGCAGTTTTTATTTGAGAAAGGGACAATATATTGTCTAATTCGAAAAGTTATAATCTAAGCTAAATAGCGTAGATTCGCACTTTATAATCTCAGCTAAATAGGGTAGATTCGCAAAACATGTCTGCAATTTTTGATTTCAGAAAGAGAATATATTGTCTAATTAGAAAAGTTATAATCTCAGCTAAATTGCGTAGATTCGCACTTAATAATCTCAGCTAAATAGCGTAGATTCGCAAAACATGTTTCAAATTTTTGATTTTGGAGCGAGACAATATATTGTCTAATTAGAAAAGTTATTATCTCAGCTAAATTGCGTAGATTCGCACTTAATAATCTCAGCTAAATAGCGTAGATCCGTACATTTGTTAAACCAAGAAATGCTATAGAATGAATGGGGGCTGTAAAAGGATGCATGGCCCCGGTTAGATTTTAAGTTCGTGTTAGTTAATATACACCCTCAGAAATATTCAGGGAATAATCCTGAATAGATCAGGCTGCACATCCACAGCTCAATTTCAGGGCTTTTGCCTGAAATCCAGGAATAATTTCCTGAAATTCAGGTATATCACCCACGAATTAAAGCTAAATTACTTGAATTTTAGGGGATTTTACGTACCTGAATAGTGTCGGGAACTTACTAATCAGGGTGGTAAATTTGCCTGAATTTCAGGGAAAATCCTCCCATTTAGGGATCTTTTTTCTGAAATTCAGGAAATTATCCCTGGATTTCAGGTAAAATCCCTGAAATTGAGTTGTGGATGTGCAGCCTGATCTATTCAGGATTATTCCCTGAATATTTCTGAGAGTGTATGAACTGTTTCGCAAATGAAAGATAGGAAAATTTTATGCTACCTACATGTAGGCAATAATATGAAATGCGATTGTATGCAATTTAGCTGATATAACTTGCCAATTATAAAAAATATTTTGCTGATCCGGGAAAATGAACACCGGGCGTTTTACGAATGGGTGATGTCATCTAATGTAAATGTTGAAATACAAGTGTATAGCATAGAGTGACTGGGAAATATTAGCGCTAGATATCTCGAGAGCAGTGTAAATGCCTGTTTTTGTTCAAGCACGGCATGCTGAACAGTCACTCCACCAACTCTTTAATAATTTCTAATAAAAATGATCAGAATAATCGCGGTTCCCCATATATATTTCTTGCAGTCAATGTAAATTCAAACGTATTTTGATTGTTTCAAATAATAGAACGAATATGCGATTCCGATCCGGTAAATAAGACGTTTTATGGACCAGAGAAGACCAATATTTTTGGGCATTCGGCCTCAATGAATGTTTTCTCTGGTCCTTAAAACGAGTCGTATTGTGGAATACTGCAATGCAATGGTTTACCCAGTAATGATAACGAAAGCGTTCTTGTCGGCTGCAAAGAGAAGAACAAAGTCGACAGATTCTACAATAGAACTACCGGTATTCTGTCAATAGTCAGATCATGTGGTCACATTGTTGATTTTTCAGAAATGTACACCTGTCAATCATGTAGCCAAGTATTTGCCTTTCTTCTGCGCACATGCACTGATGATGACAATAACATATGGTACATCGGATACGATAGAGCTTGCGAGTTTGTGCCATTTCTGGAAAATCTGTCAAAGAATGGTAATCATGGAGCAAAATATCTTCTAAGTGACCGGGATTATGTGGTAGATTTATTCCAGTGTCTTAAACACAAAAAGAAAACATGCATGCCACTGGGAAACAACCCTTGCTGCAGATTTCACCCGAAGTTGGGGAAATTCGGTGAAATACACGGAGTGAACACACAGTGTGCAGAACAATCATTCAAATGGCTGGGACAGTTCAAGCATAACGTCAGAAGAATGACTCAGTTTAATTTTCCTTTGGTGTGTTGTCGGGAAAAGAAATGCATATTTAGAAAGAAGTAAATAAAATGCTACTGAGAAATGGAGGAAAGTGGTATGGCGGAGAAGTCATATATGCTGAAGAACCTGACATAAAAGGGACTAAAGTAGTTGTAGTATTTTAGACCGTGTTTTTCTTGCTTTGAGGGAGTTCTTTTCGTTGTATTATTCATCTTTTAAGTTTGCTAAGCCTGTCTGTTCATGAACACGTGACTTCAGCCGAGTAGCAAGGAGGAGTGTATTTTAACTTTGCCCTATCTGTTTACCCTCGAGACGACAGCATATAGATGCGCATAAAAGTTGTCGATTTTTGATTTCAAAACATCCAATATACTAATTAGAAAGGTGGTACACTCAATATTCAACATGTTTTCAAGACTGAACATATTTACATGTAAACAGTTCATCCGTATTCATAGATATGCTATGGGGAATACCATTTAGGAGGTAGAGAGCGTTTATAACATACCATTTGGTGGGAAGCGTTGTGAACACAGCTCGCAGGTTATCGTTTTTCTCTTTTTGTAAAGTTATAATATAAATCTAACTAAATTCCGTACATTTGTTAAACCAAGAAATGCTATAGAATGAATGGGGGCTGTAAAAGGATGCATTGCCCCGGTTAGATTTTAAGTTCGTATTAGATAAGGATGCATTGCCCTGGTTAGATTTTAAGTTCGTATTAGATAATATATGAACTGTTTCACAAATGAAAGATAGGAGAATTTTATGCTACCTAGGCGATAATATGAAATGCGATTGTACGCAATTTAGCTGATATAACTTGCCAATTATAGAAAATATTTTGCTGATCCAGAGAAATGAACACCGGACGTTTTACGAATGGGCACGGAGGAAACCAATATTCTTGGGCATTCGGCATCGTTGAATATTTTCTCTGGTCATTAAAACATCGTATTCACCTCGTTTATAACATACCGTTTGACGTGAAGCGTTATGAAGGGGAACTGCGTAGATTGGCATGTGATTAATCCCACCTATAGATGATTCTCAGAAACGCATACATTCGTTAAACCAAGAAATGCTATAGAATTAATGGAGAATGTAAAACGATGCATTGCGCAAATTAGCTTAGATTTTAAGTGTTATTAGATAATATAATAGCGGTTTCACAAATGAAACATGTGATTGTGTATGCTATCTAGGTGATATTATGGAATGGGAATGTATGCAATTTAGCTGATAGGCTGTCTGTTCTCTGACCCGTGATTTCAGCCGAGTAGCAACCTGGGAGTCTATTTTCAGTTTGCCCGATCTTTTAACGTGGGAGATTATCTTCCACCAGTGATATGGTGGAAAAGTTCATATATGCTGAAGAACCTCACATAGATGTGAATACATTATTTGTAGTATTTTAGACCGTGTTTTTCTTGCTTTTAATGAGTTCTTATCACATAAAATGGAATAAAATATTTGTAGTATTTTAAACCGTGTTTTTCTTGCTTTTGAGGAATTCTTGTATTCTGCATCTTTGGAGTTTGCTAAGCCTGTCTGTAAAGTGACCCGTGACTTGAGCCGAGTAGCAACCGAGGAGTGTATTTTCACTTTGCCCTATCTCTTAACCTTGGAGAAGATAGCAATGATGCGCAGAAGAGTTTTCGATATTTGATTTGAAAACCTCCAATATTGTAGCTAATTACAAATGTGGTAGATTCTATATTTCAACATGTAATATACCTTTTTTCAAGATTGAATATATTTACAAAGTCCATCCGTATTTAAAGAAATATGATGGTGAATACCATTTAGAAGATAATCTCAAGTGCGAATCTACGCTATTTAGCTTAGATTATAACTTGCTAATTAGACAATATATTGCCCGTTTCTCAGATCAAAAGTCCGAAAATTGTTTTGCGAATCTATGCTACATAGTTGAGATTATCAAGTGCGAATCTACGCTAGTTAGCTGAGATTATAACTTTTCTAATTAGACAATATATTGCTGGTCCAGGAAATTTAACGGGCGCTTTTATTTCATTTTAGAAAAGATTAACCCGTACTTCTGTTGTGACTGATTGAAATCGGCATCACCATTTTATTCATGTCATGCGCAAATACGGTTTAATAGGCTCATGTGGGCTTGCGCTGTTCGCGTCATACGGTGACATTAATAAATTCACATCCACGTGACTATCAACATGGAGACGGGGTCAGTTGTAGTCCCAATCTCACGTTCGGCTATTTCCGTATTGGCGGAAGCTAGTGAGTTCTGGGGCTAGATTGTTGTAGTCCCTCAAAAACAAATGCAATAAAAGCGCCCGCAACAGGTGAAGGACATAGCGGATCTTGTCGAACTCGGTCTAACCACGAAGGGAAATTATTCAGGAACCCATCGATGCGAGTTCATTGCTATGGAACGGCCAAATAAATTTGTCATACTTAAGTAGGCCTTCGCCAGAGGAAACCGAGCCCAGTGCAAGGAGTTACGCCCCTTCGGCATTGACATGAGGTTTACATAATGTTAGCGTAGATTCGCACTTGATAATCCGTCTATTTAGCATAGATTCGCACTTTATAATTGTCATTTATAATCTCAGCTAAATTGCGTAGATTCGCACTTGATAATCTCAGCTAGGTAGCATAGATTCGCAGAAAATATTCAATTTCGATTTTGGAAACAGGGAATGTATTGTCTAATTAGAAAGCTATAATCTACGCTAAATTGCGTAGATTCGCAATTGATAATCTCATCTATTTAGCATAGATTCGCACCGTGGTAAATTGCACGAAATTTTAGAATTTATCTTCAAAATAGCAAGTGCTAATTCGCATCTAAATATATGATAGGATGATAAAAGCCAATCGCGCACCTTAGAGTGAGGTGCGCAATTGGCTTTTTCCTTGCTAATTTTAATGGAGTGACTGATAAGGCAGAAATGTGACGATGTGAGACGAGGACGATGCGAGCGGAAACACATCCTACAGCATGTGATGTGCCTCACGTGATGCGGATCGGGGGCCCGTATCATACATCGAGAGCGACTTACTGCACCAAAGCATACCACATGATGTACAACTCCAGTCATTTTTCTTTCATTTCAAGCCAATAGATTATATAAATTGTCGTAGGCGGGATGCAATCTTGCAGCAAATTGAAACAAGTCTGTTCTTGACTCCCAGCCATCCCTTGCAGCTATTCTGCATTATGTTCTCATTATTAATAAACCGCATAAACCCACCTTTGGATAAAGATGCATCTAATTAACAGCAGTGTCACTCCGGGGTGTTTCTGACACACACACACAGAGGGCAATAAGACAAGAAACGATTGCTAGTTTCAGCCGAGCATAAAAGTGCCAGAGGCAGCCGAGACTGACGAAAGAGAATCGAGCATATAGATTAGTTAGAGATGCACTCTCATAAATATTCAGGTAAAAATCCTGAAGTGAACAGGTTGTATATTGACCATCTCAATTTCAGGGATTTTGGCTGAAATTTAGGGCTAATTAGCTGAATTTCAGGAAAAAGATCCCTGAATGAGAGGATTTTCCCTGAAATTCAGAAAAATTTATCACCCTGATCAGTAAGTTCCCAACCCTATTCAGGTACCTAAAATCCCCTAAAATTCAGGTCATTTAGCTTTAATTCATGGTTGATATACCTGAATTTCAGGAAATTATCCCTGGATGTCAGGTAAAAGCGCTGAAATTGAGTTGTGAATGTTCAACCTGATCTATTTTGGATTATTCCCTGAATGTACAAATACCGTTAACACAGGGGGCCGCGGAAGGGATGCTACAGCCCCCTACCCCCCATTTTTTTAGACTGCAATGTTATAAGTCCTATCTTAGATAATGAGTGAGTGAATAGAATTTAACCTCCCTTTCAACAATATTTCAGCTATGTCACGACGAACTAAGCAAGCACCACCCAGCCCAGTTGTGTTCTTGCTACTTCAGAGAAGAAATCTTTGAAGCAGCATGGGACGAGACACCCGCCATCCACCCCACAAAACACCGAGGACAACGCACAAGACACAGCCAGGACGCTCACATGGTGCAACAAAGACAAGTGATATTACAGTGCTAGACCTCACATTATCAAGTTCCCGTTGCTTCTCAGCAAAACGCATTGAAGCAACAGGAACCGGAAGCACCAGTCCAGCATTTAACATGGCCGATATAGAGTTCAGCCCCCACACTTTCAAATGTGCTCCGACGCGCCCCTGTCGATCGTAGATCGAAACTTATTATCTCAATTGTGCCATTCTCACATAAGACTGTTTTACCGTCAACCTGTAACCATTTCGGTCATCTATACGCGGTAAGACTGACCCTGGGATCGTGTGTATCCATGTTCAGCCTACTTTCGGCAACTGCCAGAGGGAATTTCCATAAATCAATACCACGTGACTTCGTCAGCCAATCAGCTAAAGTCTACAGAAGTGGTATGAAAACCTGTAATTTATCAGATTTCTCGAGTCTGTTCTCCGCCGGATGAAGGCCGAACAGAATCCGGTAAAGTACCGGATATCGCTCCACAATAATGGAGACACACGATTCGCAAGCCATCTTATGGATGGCGAAGTGTACGCAAATATTTTACCGTCTGCAATATTCTCTGAAGAGATGGGCTCCAGATATGTGAGACTGAGCAAGACACTGACTGGATCCACTGATTTGGGTTCGAAAATTTGCACTCTTCAATCGACAATTTTGTGTAGCTTAGTCTGATAGAGCCAATCACCTGGCAGAACTATCCCAGGCTGTTGGGTAAAACTCTCTTCTGTACTGGATTATTTCAGCAGTCAATTCGAATATGTTTTCACACGATACTATTTGGCGATGTATGGAGTCTTTACAAAATGGTCCAAGTCGCCTGCTATGCATTGTGTGCCAGGGGATGTCGTAATGATTCCCCGTGGTGATACTTGATTGATTAGAATCATACGCTTGACACATTTCTTTGACATTTAATTTGTTTTTGCACCAGACGACATTTACAATCCTAACAATAGACGCTGCTTCGAAGCATTGCATTGGCCAGTTAAAATGCCGCGGGATATGTTAATTGCACTTTTATATGTGGGTTGAATAATCATTTCAACCATAAATAAACGACAAGCGTTTTTACGTTGGTGAAATGAATCTTTTCGATGAAAAACTATCGGGATAATGCCGTTTCAAAGTCTGCAATATTTGCATTTCTACAATGTGCAAAACTTTTCCTGAAATTAAACTTTTATCTAGAAAGTGATTCTGTCAAAAAATTCTATTTTTCTTTTCTTTTTTTTTCTATTGAATGATTTCGCCAACTGAGCAAGTATCGTTTAAGAATTTCATCAGCAGTATTGCAGAACTTATTCACAAAATCGTGTTTTCTGCCGAATTGTGTGATTTTTAAATTAAGCGAAATTTCTAAAACTACGATACTGAAATGAAGTTTCATAATTTGACGTATATTTTCATGTTACAGGCTATTGATAGGAAGTTATCAGATGAAATATATGAAAGTTGCGAAACTTGCGTGTTTGGGGTATTTTTGAAATAAAGTTCAGGACTGATCCGGTCAGTTGCGTTCAGTAACACATGTTCGTAACTCTTGTCGCTACCATACGCGAAAGGTCTAAGCTTGTAACCTGAAGTCCTGACAGATCAATACCTTGCAGTTACCAGTCAGTTACCATGTGGCAGTAAATGACTGGTTCTTTCCTGTTAATTACCAGCAACTGATAAGCAATCGATTTGAAACCGCTCAGATCCTAAAATGGAGTTCCAACTTGAAGGTTACTGATCAGTTACTGATTGGTATTGTAACCATTTGGCACCGTTCAGTTACTGATTGTTGACCCAAATGATAATTGAACAGTACTGGAACTTTCCTACCAGCACCGTGCAGTCACCAAGAGGTACTTATAGGAAAGCAGCTGGATTGGTAACCTTTCAGTAACTCAGCAGAACCGATATAGACTGTGAGCCAACAAAGGTTGTCACCTCCCACAAACTGAGGAATCTTATACCGACAATGTTCTTCTGAGAGCCTGTCATATGTCAAGTTGAAAAACAATTGTTTGCACTCTTGTAACGGGGGCGTTTGGGATTAACACTGAATCAATGACATTGTGGTATGAAAATCAATTTCTGAAATCGGGATATAGATAGAAAGGTACAATGTGAATAGTTATAGTACCTCACACATTAGCGTATTTGGTATTATTAGACGGGTTATATAACGCATTAAATAACTATAACACAAACACATTTGAGGCGATTATGACGTCATAATAACTACAAAAAAATCGCCCTTCTATGAACTTTATGATCCATATCAATCATCATAGTAGTTTGCTCAGATTTTCTGGAAATGTATTACTGATGTTGGTAGATCACAGTTCGTCTCCAATAAAATATGTTTTATGTAATGACAGCGTAATATAAATGACCCAAATCTCAAGCACTATGGCAAGTTTACCATGGATATGTATTTATGAAATGCAGAAAATTATGGGACATGATGTTTAAAACTACATAAAATTTCACGGGCGCCGTTGTCTTCCGTTTCATTTGACAACAGACCTTTAGTTATTTTCTTTTGTTTTATTGGGTGACTGGCCCCGACATTGTGTAGATTTTGTAGTAAATATGTCAAGCAAATTGTTATGTCGTGCATAATTGGAGTTTTGATGTTTATGTGACAGTCATAACATTCAAACCGTGCACTCGAACATGTGGGGGGAACACACGGTGTGTAGGACATGATCCACGAGACGTATTGGTCTAGTCTCACTCTTCAAATATGGGGGGGGGGGGAGAAATGTTCCATTTCTTTGAGAAAACTTACAACTATTGTACGATAGAAAATGTAACTCGAAAATCGGTCAAATGTTCCAGTTTCGAATTGTTGTTTACATAGTTGAGGTTCATTTCAGTACAAATCTTGCTTTAGCGCTCGTTATAAAATTGCATGCTGTTCGCCCTTAGCTGATGAAACGTGCGAGATGTAGACGTGCTGTTGATATGTGCTGAACTCAAAGAATGTGTAAGGTCCACTAAATCCAACGGGATATTTTGCGGACCCAAAGACATATTGTCAGGCTACAGTGAACACACTCGTACATTGGTCTTGGCCAACGAGGGGAGTTCGAATCGACCTGTCTCCTTGTCTGGATCGAGGAGGTTGGCAAGGAAGCCCTGTAATCAAATCAAATAAATACAATATTAACATATAATTCAATGAACAGGTATACAAGATTCAGATCGCGGTATCGTACAATTCTTGAAAACATCCCATATCTAAAAATTATGTTTACCTGTTCTCTTATAGTTATCTTCAACTCAAAGTAAAAAAAATAAAAAAATAAAATGCTATATACAATTATTCACAAACGCCCAATCTAACACACTGTGACGTTCGAGCGGTCAGAAAACGTCTATCCTTGCGGTGTACACGAGACTTGAGGCGGCCTGGTCTCAGGCCCCTGTGACAAATTGTCAGGCTGATGTGAACGCAGTCTCGTATGACTGGAATTGGCCAACGAGGAAGGTCCGATTCAACCTGTCACCTTGTCTGGATCGAGGAGGTAGGATGGGAGGGACCTGTAGAAACAACCAAGGCAATAATAAAGTAATAATATTGTATTCTGCTATGTACACAGCTCTGTACGCGCACAATACCTGTAATAAAGATCCCTACTCTAGAGGTAGTTATCGTTAAGTGTTATCTTTATCTTAAAGAAAAAGACGAATTATATACAATATATACATGATACCCTATCTATGACGCGTCACGGCCCAGTCTCGTCCAGACTGGCTCTCGTCGTGGTATGGTACGGCGTCTCTGGTTCCTCTCCGGTTGTAGGCGTAGCCCCGGACTGTATGGAACGTCTACCGTGTCTAAGGTTACACGGCCCAGTTCATCTAAGCGTTATTAATCGTCTCTGGAATCCTCTCCGTATCACTGCCTCTCATAGCAGTAGCCCTTCGGCGGCGTCGGCCCGTACGGCACCCCACAGCGTCTTCGGCGGCAGCCCCTTTCGGCTCGGCAGACCTCACGTCTTCGGCGATCCGAATTCGGCGGCCCGAATTCGGCGGCGCTCCCTTTCGGCTCGGCAGGCTTCACGTCTTCGGCGGCCCGACTTCGGCGACACGTCTTCGGCTCGGCAGACCTCACGTCTTCGGCGACCCGTCTTCGGCTCGGCAGACTTCACGTCTTCGGCGGCCCGACTTCGGCCCTCACGGCGTTGACCCAAGGACGAGTTAATAGGCCCAGATGGTCTGCATATATATGTGGTAATAATGCCCCGGTCTCGGGAGCGTATTATTACCTTACAGTGTAATGTCAATTAATATCAATGATTTGTAATAGTATTCAAGACTTGCGGCAAAGCATAATTCGAGCCCTGCGGCAGTATAAATATGTACAGTGGATGTAAGCTTGTGTTATCCGTCACCTCTAGCCGAGGCCTGTAGGTAACTAGGGTAGGTGAGGGTGATTAGATCTATTCCGTCCCTAAGGCCGACGATCTTGTATGTGAGCAAGTATATGTAATCATGTAAAATGGTATCCGTGTGATGGGCTGCAGTGTGGGATATTTGGTGCTCTGTATTTCCCGTTGATGGACATCTCGTCTTCAGATACTGTGCGTGTTAGTATCTTATCCCCGTCTGGCGGTTCGTCTCGTCATCAGATACTGTGCGTGTTAGTATCTATTATCCTCAAGCTATGGCTTACCTCTCGGCTTTCCAACCCTTCGGCGGATGGTTCGGCGCTGTTTCGGCAGTCAATTCGGCACTTTCGGCGCATTCGGCGCATTTGCGGCGATCCTGTCTCTGTGCTCTCCCGCACGATGTGCACCCGCCGATTGTCTGAGACAGAATGCCGAACGTCCATTCTGTCCGTCTTATATAGGCTCTGGCTCCCAGAATCCATTGCGCGCCCAAACATGGCAGCCCCCATAAAGCGAAAGTATAGATAGGCGGTGTTGGATTTCGTGTCAGATCAACAGAGTTCGACTTCTCTCGCCCGGTTTCGATGCAAGATGCGTGTCAGGGATATTTACACGTCCCTCGCTGAAAGTTTCAGCGCACAGTTAATACAGGTAGGTGGAATATCCACCATTATCGGTCCATTCACAATGCTATTTACAATGTCCGCATAGAACGAAGATGACATTCTCCAGGTCACGGGAATTTTCGTCACAACACGAACAAGCCTGGTCGCGGCCACAGTCTGGCCACAACTCACAGCCAGAAAAACGGTGTTGGCCCAACACCATTTTGTAGTGTTGAGGCCAGTTCAACACCAATAAGTGGTGTTGAGAAACGGTGTTGACATAATTCAACACCAAAATGTGGTGTTGAGGCCAGTTCAACACCAAAAAAAGGTGTTGAGAAAATGGTGTTGACCCAATACAACACTGAAAAATGGTGTCGAGACCAGTTCAACACCAAAAAACGGTGTTGAAAGAATGGTGTTGAAAATCTAACACTGAAAAATGGTGTTGAGACCAGTTCAACACAAAAAAACAGTGTTAAGAAAAGGGAGCGATTTTCACCGTTAATTCGGATTTCCGCCCCCTTTGAGGTTGGTAATCGTTTGCAATCGATAAAATATTATTAATAATGTAACATTTAACAGCTCAAAGAATCAATTGTGTGATAAAGACTCCAGAAAAGAGTAATAAACAGCTATAAATACAACAGTGGCTTAACTCAGCTGTCAAATTTCTGGGGTGACGCCGTTATTGTCGGCATATAGCACATACCAGTACGTGAGTTCTATTGATATCTTCACATGTTAATCTGTATAATTAACAGCTTTATAAAAGCAGAAGAAAAAAAAATATTAAAACAAATTATCTGTAAATGGCTATATGCTGACAATAACGCTAAAACAAGTATATGTCTGCGTTATTTACTATTTCCTGATCAATAAGTCAATCATTAAGGCAATCATTCAATCTGTATAATTAACAGCCTTATGAAAACAGAAGGGGGGAAAAAGTAAAACAGATTATCCGTGCTATATGCTGACAATAACGGTGTTTACCGCTGTGTTAACCCCAGGATTCTGACGGCTGGATAAGCGCCCTGTAGCTCGCTGTCGTAGGTTTGTTTAAAGCTGAATTGGTTTGAAAAATTACTTTATACCAAGCAAGTAGACAAAGAAGTTGGAATTTTCCAGTCATAATTGCCGTATACGTATAGAGTAAACTTACTTGTACGTATTTTGCCGGTTTATTGCGACGCACAGTGCGCTTTACTGCACCTTTTCAACTTTTCATTGGAAAAAGAAACACAAATTTGCAAATGACGGACGGATTTTACGATTCTCTGTCTAGTGCTTCCGCCGAGGTCCGCGCGCCCCGCATCTATCCTTATATAAGACAATGCCGGGCTGGCTGGCTGGCCCAGAGTATTCCAAAACCAGCATAGCTAACAGTTATAACGTCGGGCAAAGGAAAGACACAAATCTCATGGCCTATAAAGCGTATGTTGATTTCCTACACCTAAGCGCTGCGTTGATCAGTTCCTTCACCTATAAAGTGAATATTAAACGAAAAGACCTATCCGGCGTAGCCCAGGAATGGCTGTAGTCTCGAATGGCTGTGTAACCGACTACAGCCCAGGTTCTTCCTATACACAATACATCCCACACATTGAACTTCGAATGACATTGTCCAATATCCTAATTGCACACGAAATAAAACGGCAGCGAATAGTAATAAACTATATCTCATTTCCCTCTACATTGGTCCTTCTCGCCGCATGCCAACTCTCAACACTTAATAATTCCTCGTTCTTGAGATATCATCGTTTAATCACGCCTTCACGGAGTTTTCTGACATATTTTGGTCTCATATTTTGAATGTCTCAGCATAACGAAGATAGCCACGCCCACATACACGCGCATGCGTTGGACTGTCATCGAACTGACCCGAAAAATCACGCATGCGCCATGGCTTGTTTTCAAAAGACACCGCCATCTCCGGCAAAGTCCGTGCAAGGGAAATTTACATCACTGACAGTTGAATGGCGATCAGCTGAATATTCAAATCCCCGAGAATCCCCGAGAACAATTGATGATAACTTAAGAATGAGGGAATACCGAGAGTTCTAACTTGGAGGGAAGTGACAAAAGACTACAAGGAGAATAACGAGGTACATTTTATTATCACCAGCTACTGTGTTCTTGTATGTGCAGCCGTTAAATCTTCCGAAACGCAGGCGTTTCGGAGGTCAAAACTTCGTGGTATGAAATGTAAAGGGAAGGAACTACAGCTGTGTAGGGAAGAACAGCCACGCCCACCTACACAGCAAAGGTTCTATAGCTATATCCGGCGTTGAATGGTTCTGTTCACCTATAAAGTGAATACTGAACGAAATCACCTAGACGGTGCATGCCCACCTACCATAAATTGGTGCAGGCTCTGACAATATGCAGATGCATTCAACTTTAATATATGGAATGAAACACCTATGCCGTACGTGCCCACCTACCATAAATTGGTGCAGGCTCTATTAATATGCAGATATTAACTAAGTGTTAACTAACACCAGCTCAACACCAATTAACAGTGTTAACTAACACCAATAAATGGCGTTGAAGCTGGCTCAACACCATTTTTTAGTGTTGACTGACAAGTGCTGATGCTGGCTCAACACCAATTAACAGTGTTAACTAACACCAATAAATGGTGTTGAAACCGGCTCAACACCGTCTTTTAGTGTTGACCGACGTGTGCGGATGCTGACTCAACACCGAATAACGGTGTTAACTAACACCAAATAGCAGTGTTAACTAACACCAATAAATGGTGTTGGGGCAATATGGTGTAGGCCGTAACTCAACACTGTTTTTTTGGTGTTGAAGTCAACACCAATTTTTAGTGTTAATTAACACCATTTTTCTGACTGTGCTGGTTCATCCGTGGTCAGGTCAGGTCAGGCGTCTATCTTCCTTTTCCCGGTCTTCGTCCACTCCCGGGTTGTTTGAACTTCTCGTCTCTGTCGTGTATAGGTACACGACCTGACCGCTCCGTGGTTAAAGGTCAACCCAAACGCTCTGAGGTCAAAAATATAAAAAAATAGTCCTTTCGATTCTGAAAATAATGATATTTTTTTCATAATTTTGTGCAGTCTGGTTGGCGAGATATTGCCGTTTGAAAGGTGAAAATCGCTCTCCTGTCAATTCCAGCTGTGACGTCACGGAGGGAAGCCGTCTTGTATTCTCTATGTTAAAGCCGTATACCACAGTCGTAAGTAGCTGCTGATTTCTGGAGATTTTCGGAGTATCGGGGCATCATTTGTTAAATATGCCGCGACGTTGTGTAGTGGGAGGTTGTAGTTTTACTACAGATGACGGTGTTAGTATTCATTTGTGGCCTAAAGACGAGAAAATCGCTGCAAATTGGACGAAATTTATACGCAACACGAGAGTGTGGAAAGAGGGCCCGAGCCAGTACTCGTATAATTTGCTCGGCACATTTTAACAGAAATTAGACATCATTCGAGGACATCTACAGCGTAGCAGTTGAATTCGGGTACAAACCAAAACTAAAGAGAACAGCTATTCCAACTATCAAACCTAAGAACAATCAGAATGTGACGGCAAAGAAATCGGACAAGGAGAATCTATCACGGACATCGGCTGAACGAACCTAGCCTGCAAGCGAGGCCTCGGGCAGGGAGACGGCTGTACATGCCCTGCTCGCTCTCGCGTGGCATTTGTTGCTTGAGCACCTACAGGTTAGACTGGATGAGTCTCTATTTCATATATATTATTTAATGATAATAAAATGATCTTTCATAAATATATATACGTTTGATAAGTAAATAAATAAAAAACACCAATTGGAGTGAATGGCTGTAGATACAGAAGTGATAATAATACTTTCATAATCCCTTGACATTTGAGATTGTGGGAATATCATTCGATTTCAATTTAATTGAGGTAATTTGTCGAAAATTGAGCAAATGTGAATGCCGATCCACTCACCACGGCTTACTTTTCGCCATGAATGTCCAAAGTTTTTTTTATCAAACTATATAATTCTGAAATTGGTATTTCATGGGGATTATGGGAAAACAAACAAAATTGAAATCGGACGTATATCAGTAGAGTTATCAACAGTCTGCCGAATCCCGGAGTTTATCCCTTAGAAAAGGCTGCCTCGGTCACTAACAACAATAACAACACAGATGTGCTCGTTCTTTACATCACAGAATTCAACAAACGACCTCTCCGAATCCTGTCGTCGTCGAGTTCCACGTTGTCAGAGTGGTTGTCACTGTCAGAATCGGAGCCGTACGGCTCAAATTGATAGGGCTGAATTCCGCCGTTGGTCTGCAAACAACTGTTAATTTGCCCGTCATCATCCTCCTCTATGTCTATTTCATCTTCTTGGCGAAAAATATTTCCATCTAAGCAGCTGATATCGCTCGAATCGACATCTGAACCGGAGCTCTGACTGCACTCGCTTTCCATGTTATCCGCTGTTTTTTCTCAGGCAACTTCCCTGCGTGACGTCATCAACCCAGCTGTGAAAGTGTGAAAAAGCCCACTTTGCTCCCATATTACGTGTGTTTCTGATCAGATTAGAATTTTTTCAATATTTTTTTCATACAAAGTGAAGTATGAACTATGATTTTTAAGGATTTTTAGACCAAAAAAAATTCCGTTTGGTTTGACCTTTAAGTCCGGCATTTATCTCCCTTCTCCCGGTCTTCGTCCACTTCCGGGCAGTATGGACGCCTCGTCTTCGTCGTGTCTGGGTACACGACCTGGCCCCTTCATGCGTTGGTAATCGTCAACAGATTCGGACGGCCTGGGCACGACAGTACTCTCACAGTACAAAGGCTTCTACGACATCGGCCCGTCTCTCTGTGAAACACCGCAGGACAAGTCAACTGCGCGACGCACTCTGCGGCCCGGCTGCAAGGACAAATCATAAAGCCTAGAGATCACGGCTAGACGGTTCATACAGAATCTGGCGATACGGACATCGATTGTAAGCCTTGATTGTAAGCGTGAATATGAGTTTCAACTCCTAGTATGAAGCCGGTGATTTGTGTGAATAAGTAAATATGTGAATGGGTGGATCCTAGCCGGAGCCAGTGGTCACCCAGTGTAGTTAATTTGTATGAATACCAAGGCCTAGCCGAGGCATGGGACGCGAGAATGAGCGTGAAATCCTGACCTGAAGTCGGGAAGTGTGTGTAGGTAAATGTGAGCACGGACAATGTTTGTGTGTGTGTGTGGGAGGGGGGAGGGGGTTAGAATTTAATGTAAACGCAAACCTCTTCACAGGAATGTAATATCCACCGGGGCCAATATCACAATTCCCTACCGGCTGCAGCTAAAAACGGAAGTGAATAATTCTCCCACTCTCAGGCCGGCCCCGAATATTTCCCGGTAGACATAGTCAACTTTAATCCCAGAGCTAAACCCGCACGACTGTGGAATACGGTCAAAACAAGTAGAGATGAAGATGAAGTAATATTTACACACTGGCCGACAGATGTCTATACTTCATTCCTCAGAGCTAAACCCGCACGACTCTGGAATGCGGTCGAAACAGGTAGAGATAGAGAAGAAGTACGTTTACAGCCCGAATATTCTGTATTCTTTCTTCCTCCAATATTTCTGCCATGCTCTCATTTCGAAATTTCTATTTAACTCCGTTGTTTTGGCGGGAACACGTTCTTATATAGGCCCTCCGCTCTTCTGCGTTTGGAGTTAGTATAGTAACGTTCCCCCTGATGAAAATACGTTACAAGTTGCAGCGCCATCTACTCACTTGAAGAGAGAGAGAGAGACAGAGAGTGCCGCTCTTCTGAGTGTGAGGTAGAAAATATTACAACAAAAAATCTCCGTCATTCGGGGCTTTTCAAGCACCCGTTCAAAGGACTCCTCGATCAGCCTATCTGTACTTCCCTGGGATAATATGGCTGTGGAGGCTTAAACCATAATACGAAACAGCATGTAAATTTATCCGCCAATTCTCTTAAGTAAATTTACACGATGACATCAAACTTTATTTGCATTCTTCCGAATTCCGCTCGCCGTTCATAGACTTATGACGTTTCCAAATGGGTTTTCCCTAACAGCGAGTGAGGCAAGCTGGCTTACAATAGTCACATTCAACGTCTCGCCTGATCGTTTAAGATAATTCCAATGGGACTTCAACAGCCTAGGGCAATCTCGCTCTCTAAAATGGGGGTATAAAAGGTCGTTTTTGCTCAATAAATCAGTTCACATAATGAATTCAGCAAAATCCTCTTGAGGCGCACACAGACACAGATACATCATTCTTTAGATGACGACTTAACAAATATATGGATTAAGAATACTGATCAGCGATACAGATTTGATATTTTTGGAACATCATGATGTCTTGCCGGCATCATTGAAAACTGTTGACCGCTTCTCTCTTGCAGGAAACAAGCCTATGTTTATGTATACTATGATTGTCTTTTTGAATTTGGTGCTAATACTGTTATATGGAATATGGAATAGGTCTTTGGATTATGGACGCGGATATTCTCTAATGGACGACGGCTGAATTATGAATGACGGACCAGACGCTTGAAATATAAATATCCGCATCAAATTGTCATCTATCTAATTTGCATAATAATAGGACAAACGTCTGTCGTGCTGTTTAAACCACATTGACTGGTTCTTCAGATGGCAAATTGATTGTAGGACATGGAACAATTGATGAATTAATGTGCCTGAAGTTTTGAAGCATTGGTTGATTAGGAATCAAAAGTCATTGGGCATAAACGACCCTTTTTATCTCCATTTTAGAAAGCGGGATGGCCCTAACCTGTTCAAGGCATTGTCTATCTTCTGGATCATCGTACTACATTCTAAGAAAGTTCGAACACTGAATTCACTCAGGTAAGTAAGCCACACTCAGGTAAGTAAACCATTTTACTCACGTAAAGTTACTTTCATTATCAACGATAAGCACGTGTCAAGAACATCAGTTTTGATCATTAAGTAGGAAACATACACGACTTCAGTTACACTGGGAATTGTTCGGTAATACTGCTCGTTCAAACATGGCTGCGGTTCTTTTATTTATTTTTATATCTACCTGTGAAATTTTACTTCCATATCTCCAAGTTCGGTTATTTTTTTGCTATTATGTAATTAAGATGACTTGTTATTTTTTTGTCACATTGAAAATATACGGCACATTAATTAAACCTAAATGTGAATTGTATGCTTTATCACGTTATTGCAGATGTTATTGTTTCATGTTTTGAACATGATTGTCTTCCGTTTCATTTGGCAATGAAGACCTGTGTGAGCCAACACGATTATTTTAGCTATTTTCTCTTGTTTTATTAGGGACTGGCTCGTCCCAACGACGGTAGCACCTACATCGATATTCCATACTCATGGATGGCAATAGCTTCTGATGATAACTTAGTTAAATTGAACAACTTTATCAGAAGAGTCGTCTTGCTTTGAAGTCAGTTTTCTGGGTCAGGCATACAGGTCAAGCCGCGCCATTTGAGACTCCTCAGGTGTTTAAGATAAAGGGACGATTCCATTGGCTCACATCAATGAATCCAGTGCTAGGGGACGTATGAACATCGTATAATAAAGATATTCAGTGTTCACAATCGCATTGGCTGACAGATACAATATACTCAAGATAACGAAATCTCGACAACGTGATGAGGAAACGCGACGACAAGATGCAAAAACGCTACAACGTACGCGATGTAAAAACTCGAATAGGCCTACACCAAATTCTTTCTCACTCTGTTGCCTTTCGCGTTGGTCAGGTCGGCAACACAGGAGAAATGGGCCTAACCATAAAGTTGGGATATCTTTTTGCTACATGTGTATACATGCATAATATGACTGGTGAAGCCACCCCGGTACCAACGGGTAACTTTTCCATGTCACGACTCAAAATAAGGCCAAATTTAAAACTCCATATCAACATCTAAAGTAAGCTAATGACATAAATAATGCTCACATACGTGTTAAAACTGAATTGTATGTCTGTAGGATTATTTTCAGGTCAGTTGAGGTCAATTTTGGTTCTGCAATTTCATTAGCATGCTGGGTCAATGATCACCAGCGCATAAATATTGACAACATCTACATGATATACTGGGTGTATCATATCTGGGGATATATACAGAACAGTGTACTCTAATCATGTTTATCGAGTAAAGGGAGAATGCAGTTTCCTTATCGTTTCTTCAAACGAAAATCTTACGTGTAATATTTGTGGACCAATAAAACAAACAGAACACAAACTCCGGCTGGCACGTTCAACAAGACGGTCCCATAAGGCTGTATTCTATGACGTCACGATCGGAGGATTCACCCTTTCACATATTTAACTTTTTAGAATATAGTGTGCGTTATATATCCATAGGAACTGATGTAATCTGTATGAATACATTACAGAATAGATGCGATATTTCTAGCCGTCTTTCATGCACTGAACGGTTGCGACACAATTTTTATAGCTGGCGACGTCAGCTCCACGTGCTGACGTCAACACTTAAAGAAGACGATGTGTAAGGTTTTAAGTGGTTACCATGAGCTCACTCAATGTTCTGGGAGCGGGAGACATAACACAGAAATCCATAGCTGCGACAGAGAAATGTCTCCGTCGGTTTCACATTATGACAGTCTGCTACCAGAGCATGCTCTGAAAACATGTCAAAGATATCTATGCCGAATGGCAATGGAAGCGTGACGAGAGGAAACACATTCCTATTATAATAATAATAATAATAATAACTTTATTGCAAAGTCACATCTCATATTTATACTACAGAAAAAAATAGAAAAAGGCATTGTTATGACACAATTCCACATCTCATCACATGAGATCAACACGAATAGAGAGCGAGAGAGAGAATTAAGGTTTAACATCGCATTCAGAAATATTTCAGCTATATAGCGACAACACGAATAGTAAGCTGTTCCATCTCATTGAGGCACCAAACCCAATAACTACAAAAGAACTGATAACAATATTCTAGCAGCAAACTTGATTTTCAAAATTATTTATACGCTTCCTTAGAAGTTCCAGAAAAGACACGACTCAGCTATTTACGAACGTTTGAGAAGCGCTGTGGGGGCGTGTCAGACCCAACAACCTTCGAAAGGCATACTGATCTTACACATTGCAGACTGGACAAACTAACGCCAAAGTGCAGAGTAGTAGAGACTACAGCAACATGTCCAGAAATGATGGTGTAACGGATGAGCGTTTGCAGAGCGTAATTTGATTATGCACCGTGATCCTGCTGAAGAATGGGAAAACCCCTATACATGTACAGTGTAACGAGATGCCATTTGCGTACACTTCGCCATCCATAAGATGGCTTGCGAATCGTGTCTCCATTATCGTGGAGCGATATCCGATGTTTTACCGGATTCTGTTCGGCCTTCATCCGGCGGAGAACAGACTCGAGAAATCTGATAAATTACAGGTATTCATAGCAATTCTGAAACAGATATTGCCTGGGCTTACAAAATATATAGGTATGAATAACTTTCGTATCATACAACATGTACAAGAGGTGTGGTGAATCTGTAATTTTGAACAAGTAGGACATCACATGATTCGAAAATGGCGAGTTACGTTGGGGTTACGTCGGTAGACTTTTGCTGATTGGCTGACGAAATCACGTGGTATTAATTTCTGGAATTTCCCTCCTGCAGTTGCCGAAAGTAGGCTGGAAATAGATACACACGATCCCAGGGTCAGTCTTACCGCGTATAGATGACCGAGATGGTTACAGGTTGACGAGATGCAGGTCAGCGTGGCGAGAATGGAGTTCCCTTTATAGCTCGATTACCAGAGCAGAATAGATAAAAAGTAACAGTAACGTGGGATATTCTCTACGGGTTCTAGAATGGAAATCTGTTCGAGTTTGTTGACAAAGAACTGTAATTTCGATGTGAGAGCGATCTTTCATAGCAGGCGAAACGTTCCCGTTCGTGGGGAATGGACAATCCGAGGTGCGGAGAGTGTACAGACTATATAAGAGCCGCAGGCATTTTTAGATGAGAGAGGGACAAAATCATCGTCTTAAGAAAGCACGCAAAGCACGGATTGTGCTGTATTATAAACTAGGATGAAAGTAACTCCGAAAATGGAAGTCATTGTGATAAAATATTCTATATTTCGGCTGTGCTTATGCCATCATCAGGAATACATATAAACAATTGGAGTATACAGTCGGCTATATATACAAGTTTGAGTAGAAAAGGCGGCAAATATACAAGCGAGCATTGGAGTTCAGCAAACAATACCACTGGTGGGAGTTAAACTCAATATATTAGTGAGTACTAGTTAATACAATGAAGCTCATGTTCACCTAAAGACAATCAGGTCCTTAGATGCCATTATTCCATGATTTAGTTTAGGTGTTTTACTCTTGATAGCAAGTGCTTCTTTGAACAATAGTTCATTCCAATTCTTGGCTTGGTCTATTATTTTAACATTTGGTAATAACATGTGAGGGGACAGAGCAAATGTACGTCTTTTGTCTGCACCAACTGGTATAGCCATGAGATCATATATGTGTTGAAAACCAAGACATTTCAAGACATGTGATTGGATCTCACTTTTGTCTCGGCTGTGCTCTTCTAGCCTCCTAAAGAGACACTAGAAGAGCACAGCCGAGACAAAAGTGAGATCCAATCCCAAGTTTTTCGGCCATCTCATGGCTATGCCTTCCATCATCCATCACCAATGTTAAATAATAGACTATGAATACTGACTGTTCAAAGAAGCACTAGCTATCAAAAAACACCTAAATAATGGAACCTGATTCTTTAAGTGGTGCTACAACTGGCTGCTCACTAAGTGGTATTGTTTGCTGAACTCCAATGCTCGCTTGTATATTTGCCGCCTTTTCTACTCAAACTTGTATATATAGCCGACTGTATACTCCAATGATGATGGCATAAGCACAGCCGAAATATAGAATATTTTATCACAATGACTTCCATTTTCGGAGTTACTTTCATCCTAGTTTATGTGAAATTGATCTGTGGGAATAATGGTGCTGTATTATTCTGGCGCACTTTGCGACCGGGTCGCAAAGTTAGATATTACGGCTCGGGACTCTAAAAGATTGTAGATCTCTTAGCTAGTACAATCTCTGTTATACGCTGCAAATCCAAGTGACATTTCCGGCTTGCATTTTCCGTGTGCAACAGTGTTTTCACGTTGTACTAGAAGTGTAGGGAACACGACAGAGTGGGAAACTGACCGACGTGTTTATGATAATCAGGGGCCTGACATAAATTACCAAGTGCCACTGGGTGGTAATTGTGTTCTAATATCAGTATAGAATAGGGAATTAGGTCGATACCAGTAAATCGTATGACATTGGTCCTGTTTTACTGAACAGCCCGTGCTGTGGGACGTGGTCAGTTTAATTCAGCCTTCGGTGTCATCAGTCGTGAAGCGGTATTCGACGTTATTAAGGGATTCCACCACCATCAGATTATAGATAAAATCACCACACCTACAGAAACACTAGGGCCAATCTCTCCTACCGAAATAAACCAACAAATCGCGCAGCCTGTGAGGTCGCGACCGAGTCGCATAGGATTGCAACCGGATCGTAAAAGGGTCGTGACAGATTCGTAAAAGGTCGCGACCGGGTTGCAGAGGGTTGCTAACGGGTCACAGACGGTCGTATTTACGGGCGCTAAAGATACTACAACGATCGCAGACGGTACTAGAGGACGGACCACAGCAGAAACGGACTTCTCCTCCCGAAATACGTCGATAAATCGTGAAATCTGTGAGGGCGCGACCATGTCGCAGAGGGTCGCGACCGGGTCGTAATGGTCGCGACCTGGTCGCAAGTGTCTCGCCCGGGTCGCAGAGGGTCGCGACCATCGTTGTACAGATATTACCGTGGTTACAATGATGGCAGGGGCGATTATAACACAATATATACCCCAAAAAATGTCGTGACGACTATAGAGTACGAACTGAACGTTTATTCTTACCTGAAAGGTCGTCGCGAAGTCGTGCATCAACGGGTCGTGTCTATAGACGGATCGCAGCAGCCGTGCGTACTTACCCGTGAGGGTGAAGCAGACGGGGGAACCGACATAGCTAGGGTCGGGCTCCGACGACTGGGGATGAAGAAGACGGACGGGACACCATATCCGTGGAGGGCTCCAACGACTGGGGTGTTATATATTGGGTGAGCGTTACAGCCGTAATGTTCCAACGACGGAAGAAGACGATTAAAAGCAGCCACTGTGGTGGTACGGTCTCCTACAACATAGGGTGTTGTATTGGGTGAGTGTCACCATGGGTGTCAACACGGTGACTTGCATACAGACGAGTCGCGACCGAGTTGTAAAGGTCCCGACCGGGTGGCGAAAAGGGCCAGCAACCAAACCGCCCTTTATTACGCGAAGAGAAGGGGAGGGCCAGCAACCAGACCACCCTTATACGCGAAGAGAAGGGCCAGCAACCAGGCCGCCCTTATCCTATATGTATATGTTTTCTGAAAGAGCATGATTAAACTATTATTTGAAAAAACAGCACTTCTATGTTATAGAAAAATGAATCTCGAACATTTCCCTCCAAGCTTGCTTAATTTTTCCTAGAAAACCTTTTAAAATATCGAAAAATGGTCAAATTCGGTTCAATTTCCAGAAAAATCTGTAAGAGCTATTTCAATTAAATTTCTTTCTCGTGTTCTCTGGTCCGGTATCAACTTAAAAAGACAAACAAGTAGGGGTCAACCTGCCCGTTTTTTGACAGATTTTCTCTCCGTAAATTAGGCACAACCAAGGAGCATAATTGAGGCAGGACAAAATTTACTCCATGACCTCGATCGCTGTTTAGACGAAGCCAGCCATTGATCTGTACGTGCTCGTTTGTAACGTTGATAATTCTGAATAGGATGGTATTATAAATAAGCTATTAAGTAGACAAGAAGAATTATGATGTAGCAGAACACGCGCAGACTATCGTATTATGATATTAGACCGGTGCCATTGCTACGAGGGAAGAACTTAAGAGGCGCTTCCCAGGGCGTGGACGCTGAAGTTCAAGGCGGGGGCAGAGAACGAGACGACAAACACGCCGGGGACGCAGACGTCCATTTAAGCAGTGTGGTCGTTCCAAAGACAGCGAGACTGCGGCAGCGAGTGTTGTGACCGTAACTCGCCCCAACGATGACTCTGCAGCGGCCCAAGCTGCAGACCTCGAGATAGGTGAAGGATGGGACCAGATCTCGGTGGAACCTAGTCTGTTAACACAGCGGTGTTATGGAAGGAGACCGCCTGGTGTGGCGTTGATATGACGAGCGGGGCCGGAAGAAGGCCAAGTTATTGATAGTCCCGAGGGCCCCCCACAAGAGGTTACTCAAGGAGTGTCAAGACAGCCCGAGTGGGGGACACCTCGGTGTTACTAATCGTTAGATTCTTGGTATGTGCTTTAGAATAGGTTAACCAGAAGACTATTCTGTGAAGTCATGTGACGCAGTCAGTATGTCGGCACCTCTTCCCACTTCCCTTATATGTGTTGTAATTAAGACTCTCAAGAAGGTGCGACAAGTGTATACCTGGGTTGACCTGCAGCGAGACGTTCGACAGTGATGACGAAGCTGCGACACTTGTAGCCGGAGGAAGCAGGCCGGGAAGAAACCCCGAGGACGTCACCTCGGGATGATGATCGGATGATCCGCAGAGCGTATTGGCGTGGACCTGATGGGCCATATTTCCATGACATCTGCGATTATTTCACGAAGTGGGTGGAGGCTGCCACGGGAGCAGAGACGGTGGCCAAGGCTGTTATCGACTTGTACGTCAGCCGGTTCGGTGTCCCCTGCCTGATACACTCAGAACTTTGAGAGCAAAGTGTTTGAGGGGATGTGCCGGATCCTCGGCATGAAGACAAATAGGACGACGGCATACCATCCGCAATCTAACGTCCAACTTGACAACCGCGGTCGGAGGGTTTTGATACCTCACCGGTTCCACGACTACGTGTTGACTTCCCAGCCCATGCGCCGCAAAGCAGGAACCAGCAGCATGACCGGTAGGACTGAGAGGTCCCCTTCCAGTGTACCGGAACGGGCAGGGGGCCGTGAGGACTACGGCAGGAGCCACCTAGAGTGCGACCACCCGTGATGGGCCTGGGGGATGAACTGAACCAAATGTCGTAGTGGCCCGGTCAGACCGTCGGAGGGCGGTCGCTTTTAATTGTAATTTCTTCGGCCATACACTTGTCGAGGAATTTTATTGGTGTCAACTTGAACTGCACAACTCGAACTGTAGAGCCTACACCGTGACTCCGGGATGGGAATAACCATGACGGGGACGTCATGATCTCGGAAGATTTTTATTGACGCTCAGTCCAATTCTTATTGAAGTATTGCTAACTTGTCAGTGCAAAACCGGTAGGAAGGATCGTAAATCAAAACTGTAGTATACCCAGACATGTGAGGCTTGCACAATACATCATCCGAACGCATGGTACGATCATACGTAGATACTTCTGTCTGTCGCCATGCGAAAGATTACAGCCGATTGGCTTCGTTGGACCCGCCATCGGTTCAATCACATTAATTTAACGAAAACACTCCTCCATCACTTGATGGGTCTCCAAGTGTCCCCATCACAAAATAGAAACACTATCGCAGATTTTATTTTTTCCAAATATTTGAGGCCGTTTCTAAAATTCTTTTTTAGAACTGTTTAGCCCTATGTGGACTGGGCGATTTGGGGTGTACCGCAGCCTTACCACACTATATCTTTGTGTCAAGCTCTACGAGATAATGTAAAAAAAAAAAATCAAGATGGCCGCCATGAGGAAGTCACGGAGACGTCATTTCAAAATGGCATTTCTTTTAGGTGAGATTTTTTTATTTATGGGGTTTCTTCGCAAATTACTGCATGATCAATTAGTAACTCATAATTTGATGTCAAATGAAATAGCTTTTCCACACGTTTCCTCGCAGAAAAGCACGAATTTTGAAGAAAAATGACGAAAACATCACTTTTCTGGTACTCCACATGACTGCCATTTTGAATTTACCCATGATCCACTGCTTGGGTGGTTATGGAAACAGGTTAGAAATAACTCCAATATGATAAACTAAAAAGTTACGGAGTGTCAGCTCTCAAGTTTTTGTCGTTCCGGAGATGGGAGCAAAACATAAAAACAAGAAGGGGTGGGGGGATGAAAAATGTCTCCCAAGGCTAGGTAGGGTTAAGAAAGGACAAATGACTATGCATCAGGGGGGTGAGAAATAAAGTAGCTAATTTCCACAACTTTGGTGCCCCTCGTTTACTACGACCCGTACGTGTACTATGGGTAGAATTTCCAGGTCAAATTTTCAAAAACAGATAATTTCATCGGCTCGTTTACTCATGTGACGTAATGCTTTTTGAACGTTGAAAAGGGTCAAATACAGGGAGATTGAAGTAAAAGAAGCTAAGGGTATTTCCTACTGAAATGTGATATTCCCTTAGCTCGGTAAGATGGCACAACGGGACCAGAATATAAACTGGACGTGCTAGTTCCGTCAGTTGATTGGTTAACTGGGCCAAACTTGACAAGCAGGAAGTGATAAGATTTGATTGGCTAGTTGATACGTGCACATCAATGGATCACTGAAGACGAAGATGTGACGCATGCACCTAGAAGGGAAAGATAGACTGAATTCCTTGACGTGAATGTGATTGATGCACCGCGGGGTGTCCAGTGGGCAGATATGTGCCGACTGACCAGGATGTGGGGATGGGCGATGGGTGAAGGGGTGGAGGTGCTGGATTGTAGGCAAGAATGATTAATTTCTACACTTTAACGTGCAGTGTACCGAACCGACAGCGTGTATCGTCGTATTTTCGTCTTCGCAGTTTTGACATAAA
Organism: Hanleya hanleyi; assembly: GCA_036873755.1. Lineage (NCBI taxonomy): Eukaryota > Metazoa > Mollusca > Polyplacophora > Lepidopleurida > Hanleyidae > Hanleya > Hanleya hanleyi. The sequence goes on along the minus strand of JAVTVY010010450.1, from coordinate 19,150 downwards.
GTACATTTGATACGCACATTTTGTGACGATAATGCTATTTCAGCTTCTGTTTTTCATATGTAATCAACGCTGATTCAGTTCAAGGGAAAAAGGACATGCATGTGGATGATTGAAGTATAACACGATTCGCTGTATTGTGATATTTACCACAAAAATGATATTTGTTGCGGCCAGCATTTTATGTCGTTGACTTGGAAACAGATTTTGGAAGCAGTCATTTTCGTAATCGGGGGAGGGCCTGCAAACATGATCTGTTGGTTTGGACCCAAAAGCGCCTCCGTGTTGGAATTTCTGAAATCTTCGCATGTCTATAACATGCCTACAGCTCGTATGCGGCTTGAACACATAATGAGCTAGGGGAATTAATGAAATTGAATAAAACTGATTAAAATATCATGCCAAAACCTCAAACCACAATTGCGAGCATCAACCAATTACGAGGAAGGAAAATCTGGGTTGACATGAATGTGGACATGAACCGCAGACATCCCACTACATTTGTTTGTCCTACATGTTCTTATTCGCAATTGATTCAACAGAAAAGCCAACCATCGTTCACAAACACGCCCACAGTAGAAATTAATAAATAATTAGTTGTGTTTATATGATCTAAAGCGATACGATTTTAAGGTCAACTGCCTCATACTGACACTGCCTAACTGTGTGTGCTAATTATGTACGTTACACTACAGTATATTAATCCTATCTGACTTTTTGGGACCTGTCCTGGCCTGGGGAAGGGAGCTGAAATGTCTCTCCCCTAATTATTTTTCTTGAGCTAATGGGCTGAAACTTACCAAACTATACCTTTATTTGGGTCAAGCTCTACCAGAAAATGTAAAAAATCCAAGATGGCCGCTTTGATGACGTCACAATGACGTCATTTTCAAAAATGGAATTTTTGGAGCGATTTTTCGGTCATATTTTCCAAATTTATTATTTATGCAATTTCTCAGCAAAAACTGCATGATAAATTAGTAAATATTAATGTTATGTGAAATAAATAGTTTTTGCCCACTTTTCATGGCGGAAAAGCAGAAATTTTGAAGAAATATGACAAAACCATCACTTTTCTGGTACCCCACGTGGCCGCCATCTTGAATTTACCCATGATCCTCTGCTCAGGGGATTATGCAAATAGGCTCAAAATGACCCCAATATGATCAACTATAAAGTCACGGAGTTTCAGCTCTCCAGATTTCTTCAGAATTTGTGCTTTCCTGCATGGAAAAGTGGGTAAAACCTATCTATTTCATATCTGATTATTATTTACTAATTTCTCATGCAGGTTTTTGCGAAGAAAACACATAAATAAAAAATTAGAAAAAATTGACGGAAATTTGCGGTCATCTTGAATATTTTTACATTTTCTCGAACAGCTTGACCCAAAGATATAGCGTGGTGAGTTTCAGCCCTCTAACCATAGGGATAGCGAAAAAATATATATGGGCACTCCCCCTCTGGACGAAAAACTGGGAGCAGAGCCACTTCGGGAATAAAAAAATCGCTTAGACTTCTTTCACAATTTCATTTTTTATTGGACCTGTCCTTTGATAAAGAGCCGAGTTTAAGAATCCATTTCTAGCTTAGTTTCAGTTTTGAAAAGGGTCCTACCAAAACAAAAAAACACAAAGATACGGATAGTGAATTGTTCTTGGGCTGATCTTAAACAGAGCAAATATCAATTACTCGAGGTGGCTGTGCCTCCTCACTGATTTGTAGTTGGATATACAGTATCTTATATTCTCTCTGCTGCATGGTATTCAGGGATATGTCCTATATAGGTGAATTGCATAAATGCAATAATTATTTAACTAATTGTCTTATATTTAACTGCCGGTATGTTTGTGGAACCATGTTTGGCTTTTCTGTTGAATGAATGAATATAGTACAAACAGTTCAGACAGAAAAATGTACAGATATGAGTAGTATATGAAGTGGAAATTCTAGATCATTTAAGGGCAGATAACTCTGTTTGAACAATTTTTCCGAAGATAGCCGCCAGAGGGCGCCACCAGTCTTGTGACCAAAAAATATCTCCGAATACAGGAGAGTTCCAATTTTTGCAGGTCAAAAATAGTTCTTTGACCTTTGTATTCATCCGCGGTGATGCGGTCTACCTCCGCGGACAGAAAGTAGTCCCACGGAATGTACACCCTGACTGGGGGTTTTCCCCCGGCCCGGCCCGCAGCGCGCGCGCGGGATCATCCGGCACGCAGCGCGGGTTATCGCCGGAAGTGCGTGGGTTATTGCTATAATCAAAGGATTGACCTGTTTGTTGTTGTTGCCTTGGACTAACCCATCAGAATAGTACTTATTACGCTGTAGAGCTACGTATAGGCGTATATAACAGGTCGCTCTGCATCCTACACCTCCATTCCTGCGGAATGACGGAGACCCATGCGTCTCGCATTTTACAGCATGCGGCCGTGGTTAATTCACTCACGGGTTACCGAGCAGTGGTTCGGTCCATGTTTGCAGATGACGACGACAACGAGGGGCGACGCCAGATCCTGAAAGAGTTCACAGAAGCGGTCCTCGACAGAGTCCACTCGATGGAGAGGTGTGCTATCACTCACTACTATTGGACTATGACAGCCGTCCTTGATGCCCGGGCTATGGAGCGCTCACGCCGGAACCAGCGACGGCTGGTTGGCCTAGTCATGGTCTGTGCCCTATTGACCCTGGCGCTGCGGCATTGACAGTGGGACCTCGCCATAAATACGAGAGACAGTCACCGTGTGCGTCATTCACCCTTCGTCATTGGGTCAACCATGTCACCGAGAGACCTGTCCATAAATACGAGAGACAGTCTGCGTGTGTGTCATTCGTCATTGGGTCAAGCATGTCATCAGTCCTACGAGCCATCCTGCCCCTTACACCCCAGGTGGGGTTACACGTCTATGAAGATAAAGTCACCATCGTGGAAGATCGGGATGCCTGTGGGTGGGGTTCGGAGTACACATCCACTACGGTTACCCTACACCGTGATGGCTGGACCAAATTTAAACAAGTGTTGTCTGGTGAGCTCGACGGAAACCTCATCCACCTCGAGAACGCCAACTACGTACACCGTGGACCCTTCTTTGCCCGTGTGGGGCGTTACCACGATCCTACGCAAAGCTTCACTCTAGACCCTGACCTGTGGACAGCCTTGGAGAAAGTGGTGCCTATTGTGGACCAGCTGTTTACACCGGACGAGCGGTCATCAGACCAGTTGGGGTGGGCTCGTGCTATTGAGCACGCGCTGGCTGAACCCAATGAACAACTGTCTAGTAATGAACCAGACGACGAGGCTATAGACTATCCGGCTGAACTCAGTCAACCAAGACAGCGAACCCGAAACTTGTTATAAATAAACCATACTCTCTGGGTCCATCATCATTTTGTCACCATGAAGCGCTGGGAGAAGGTGTTGGATAACTTATACTACAGTCCCGACAGTCTGGCGGCCTGTAGTACATTGTCGGCTCTCTATCGAGCGGCCAAACCCCAGAAAATACAACGTGCCCAAGTCCGAGATTGGTTAAGAAAACAAGACACCTATACCTTACATCGAGCTGTCCGTCGCCATTTTTTACGGAACCGGGTCATCGTGGGAGGAATAGATGCCCAGTGGCAAGCGGATTTGGTCGATATGAGCGCCTTTGCCAAACACAACGATGGGAATCGGTATATCTTGACGTGCATCGATATCCTATCGAAATATGCGTGGGTGGTACCCATCCGGACGAAAACGGGGGCGAATCTCATAGCGGCGTTCAAAGACATCTTCAAGACCGGGCGCAAACCTTTGTATTTGCAAACCGACGAAGGCACGGAATTCCTCAACAGACCGTTCCAAGCCTTTCTCAAGAAACAGAAGGTCTTCTTCTTCCTTACGTACAACGAGACCAAGGCTTCCGCGGTGGAAAGGTTCAACAGGACATTCAAAGGCCGTATTTATAAATATTTCACCTATAAGAATACAAGGCGTTACATCGATTCTCTCCCGAAACTTGTGAGTGGTTACAATCGAGCCTATCACCGGAGTATAGAGAGAGCCCCCATTACCGTGACCCAACGCAATGAAGCCCAAGTCCGGCGTGTCTTGTACCCCATACAATCGCAACGAGCACCGAAGGAGATGCTCAAGGTCGGGGACCCTGTACGGATCAGTAAAGTCAAGGGCAAGTTCGAGAAAAGTTACTTGCCCAACTGGAGCGATGAGCACTTCCTGATTAAACGGCGCCTACCCCGACAGCGGCGAGTCTATGAACTGGAAGATCTTCAAGGGGAACCGTTGCTAGGCACGTTTTACGAGATGGAATTACAGCCTGTCGTAAAAACACAGCAAGACTACTACACGGTGGAGCAGATTTTGAAAACGGAACGTCGACGTGGCAAACTGTTTCATTTCGTGAAATGGCAAGGCTGGCCCAGTTCCTTCAATTCCTGGGTCGCAGCCAACCAGGTGAAACGACTATAAAGCCAGACACCACTACCGTCATCCTTCATTCCACGTTCGACCATGAACACGGTGCAACCGTCTCTGAACACAGCGTCTCCCAAAACGCGCAAAGCGCAAGTAGGCTTTGTGGTGATAGTGCTAACCCTGCTGAGTGTGTTGTACGGAGGTGTGTTTTACGACGTAGCCTATGTCAGCACGTTACTTAACCAACTGAGAACACCAGCCACCAGTGAAACCGGTCTACAGATAGCACCAGTCAACCCCGTATCGAGCCCAGTCATCACCACACCACGTGTACAAGCCACAACGAGCTCCACACCAAGCTCCACACCTACACCAAGTACACTACGTCTGAAAACCCACCGGATTTCATCCCTCACAGTGAACAGACAACGACGACCGACGTTGTACCCACCACCATCATCCCTCACAGTGAACAGACAACGACGACCGACGTTGTACCCACCACTCCAGTTCACTCATACCAAATTTACAAGAGCGGATTACCACGACAGCGGATACACCTCCAACCATGGACCCCCGTTGGCAGCATCACTTCACCTGCGTCATCGCAGGACCGACGGGTTCCGGCAAAACGCACTTCGTCAGGAAGCTCCTCGAACACGACGACAGCATGATCACTCCACCCATTGCCCGAGTCGTGTGGTGTTATGGACTATGGTAGGCAGCGTATGCAGCAATGCCCCACATCACGTTCGTGGAAGGCCTACCTAACCTGGCCGATTTGGAACCCGACACCTTGGTGGTTCTGGATGATCTGATGGCGGAGACGGACAGTCGGGTCACCTAACTCTTTACCAAAGGCAGCCATCATCGACGGCTCAGCATCATCTACATTGTGCAGAATCTGTTCAGTAAAAACAAAGAACATCGGAACATCAGCTTAAATGCCCACTACATGGTGGTCTTCAAAAACCCGAGAGATATCACTCAACTGCTGCACCTGGCGGGACAGATGTACCCTGGACGCACTGCGTTTGCGTTGGAAGCCTTCAAAGATGCGACAACTCCTCAGCACGGGTATATGCTCTTCGACCTCAAGCAAGCCACCCCCGATCACCTTCGACTACGCACCGGCATCTTTCCCGGAGAGACTCACCACGTGTACATGCAAAAATAATGTAAACACACCCACAGTGGCTCCCCCAGCTGGGGTGTGTGTGTTTTGATGATGGGGATAGTAAAAAATGAATACCACATCATGGTTGACTTTGTCTCTGTTCTCTGAGATAGATAAAAAGGGCAGGGTTGTGGGTTCTAGCATTAGTTGTACATGATGTCTGCGCGAGTACGGAAGCACGCCCCGACGCTCCGTGTATTGAAGACGGCCCCACCCGAGTTGGTTCGAACCATTGTACGCGGTGCGGACCCTGACCTTGTACGCTGTCTGTGCGAGATCGGGTACAACCTGTTAAAAGGCAACGTACCACTGACTCCGGCTCAGAAGACCAAGTTGGCCAAGCATAAGACAGGTCTGCGAACCCTAGTCAAGAAAAAAGTCTCTCATACACAAAAGAAAAAGGTGTTACAGAAAGGTGGATTTCTCGGGGCCATCTTAGCACCGTTGGCCGCTTCCGTGTTGGGTCCAGTATTGGGTGGACTCTTCGGCCGACAGTTGGTTAAGTGAAGACGATAAACACCCTCGATGAAGAGATGCGTCAGATCTTACAACGACCGGGGTTAAGCGATAGTGAGAAAGTACAACAGTACAATGAGACGCTTCAGCGGTACATGACGTTCATGGACCAATACAAAACCCTCTCTACCCCAGCACCACCACCACCACGCGACACATCACCGACCTCAGCACCGCTCCAACAGCCTTCATTACCAGGGGTACCACCCACAGCTCCACAGTGGGCCGAAGACGAAGTCCTGAAGAGTGTACCTGCATCGTTCAAGAAACAAGCTGGCCTGGTATTACAACGGATGAAACAGAATCCTAACATGACTTGGAATGATAAAGGCGAACTACTGGTACAGAATCAGGTGGTCCCCGGTACCCACATGACGGATTTAGTGAATGACCTGATGCGTCAACGCAGGTCGCACACGAATCCTCGAGGATGGGAGGTCTTCGCTCAAGGCTTGAAAGACATGCATGTACCACAGGAATTGGTGGGGAACCCCCAGCGCTGGGCCTTTATGCAATCGCCCGGTCGTACACGACGACTCTCACCACACCACGAGTGGGAACCGGAGTCACCCCCCAAAACACCACCACCACGGCGGGCACCTACTTTTTCACCCCTTTTACCACGCCACCCCCTGCAACCACCAAGATCTAAGTCACCGCGACCATCACGACGATTAGCGCCCAAGGGCTGGGAGAAGTATTAAAACCAACAGCAGGAAAGCTCAGTCGTCATGTTTTACCTCACCCTATCAAGTAACAGCGCGGCTGATGTGTTTCCTGACAACACCTTGACCAAGTACGTGACCCAGTTACCGCAACCGTTGCATTTACCTGGACGCTGGGAATGTGGACTCGTGGATATCCAATACCCTTACTCGTGGTACAACGTGCGAGCCAATGAAGTATGGTACGAGGTGACCTACGAAGGTCAACAAACTCGACTCAAACTACCCGAAGGTCAATACGATACCCCCAAGGAGTTCATGGGTGGACTGAGAGGTCTGATGCATTATAAGTCTCTACGAGACGTCACGAATACTTCAAAACCCATCAAATCTTTTCCCTTCAAAAATCATGTGGACTTCGATTACAACGCACACAACGACAAGGCCTGTCTCACGCTCAGCCCCAACGTGAGTGTCGAACTCAGTCCTACCCTACAGCAAATGCTGGGTCTCGATCTACGGGGGTACGCTGGCCCCACCGGCGAGAGAGCCCACATCTTGATGGACATGCGTGGTGGCATGTATGGCCTGTAACGTACCTCTACTACGCGTCTGCCCGGTGAAAGGCAAGTATGGAGCTCAAGTCACCCACAGTTTCAGGCATATCGTGTATCTACCGGTCAGTCAGACCGATATTAGCTCCATCGTCATCGATATAAGAAACGACACCGGTCAACCGATTGCATTCGAGCGTGGGAAAGTGGTGCTGACACTTCATTTCCGTCAAGTCCGAGCGGTTCACTTTGCATAATGAAGGTGCCTTATCAATGCCATACAGCCAGTTACGTCGATCATTACACCAAACAGGCCGGGGGTAGCTTTCTTGTCTTTGCAGGTACACGCATGCAACGAGGACATGGGCTAGGGAACATACTCGGGAGCATCGTCAAAACGTTCCTGCCCTTGGTGACGCGTGGGGTCAAAGCGATCGGTAAACAAGCGGTGCGCAGTGGACTGCAAGTCGCGGGTGATGTCTTGGGCGGTGCGGCACCCAAAGAAGCACTGAAACGTCGAGCCAAAGAAGCAGGAGGCGTCTTGGTCGCCAAAGCACAACGCACCGTAGGGAATAAAAGACCTGCACCACCGAGACCACGCACCAGTCGACGACCGACCCAGGGACGACGCACATCGAAGACCAAGGATATCTTTTCTTAAAGATGGCTTTCATCCATGCCGAGTCGTGTCCTTCTACAAGCAGTGAATTTGATTTATGGACCGTCCCACCTACTCAGACCAGTGCCGAAGAGGGTCAATGGGTGGAACATCTGCCCCTTTCCAGCATTACAGCCACAGGCCCCATTGAATTCACCATCACCAACGCAGATACGACCTACCTGGATTTAGCCCATACGTATGTGAAAGCTAAAATCACCAATAAAGATGGGTCAGCCCTCAAAGCAGATGCACCTGTGGGTCCAGTGAATCTCTGGCTTCATTCGCTATTCCAGCAAGTGAATATAGCCCTGAGTGATAAACTGGTGAGCGCCTCGACGAACACGTACCCGTACCGAGCCTACATCGAAACAATGTTATCCTACGGGCGTGACGCTAAAAATTCGCATTTGACGGCCCCGTTGTTCTACCGAGATACCCCAGGCAAGATGGAAGCGAGTCCTGATAATGACGGCTACACGGAGAGAGTGGATTTCACAGCAGACAGTCAATCGATCGATATGATGGGACGTCTGCATGCGGACTTATTCATGCAGGACCGATACCTCTTGAATGGAGTACCTGTCAAAATACGACTAGTGCGCGCAACGCCTGCGTTTGCCTTGATGGCCCCGAATGAGGACCTCGAGTATAACATTGTCATCCAAGAGGCAAGTCTGTTTGTACGCAAAGTGAAACCGAGCCCAGGTGTACAGTTGGGGCACATCAGAGCCTTGGAGAAAAAACCAGCCCAGTACCCGATTCGACGAGTACAGACCAAGGTCTTTTCCGTTCCTAAAGGCAATATGATTGTCAATCAAGAAAACCTGTTCCTGGGAGATTTGCCCAAGCGTTTAACCCTAGCCTGTGGGGAGAACGTCAGTTATAATGGGACTCTCTCGAGGAATCCGTTCAACCTAAAAGCGTTCAACATCAATTTCGTGGCCCTGCATGTGGATAGCCAACAGGTACCGGCACGGCCTTTACAACCGAATTTCGGAACGGACAATTACATCCGGAGCTATCTGAACCTCTTGACAGCAACTGGCCAAATCCACCAAGACGAGGGAAATATGATCAGTCGAGACGATTTCGGCAAAGGGTACACCTTGTTCTGTTTCGATCTGACTCCCACCTTAGACAACGATCATCAACTGAGTCTCCTCAAGAAAGGCAACTTACGCTTGGAACTGCATTTCGGGACACCTTTACCGAAAACCATCAATGTGATTTGCTACGCTGAGTTTGACAACATCATTCAAATCGATAAAAGCCGTAACGTCCTGTGTGACTTTGCCACCTAACATGGATACAGACCAGATACGCACCGTGCTGGAGAATGATCCAGGGACAGGCATGGTCTTTCAAGGAGTGTTCGCCCGAGACGTGTTCTCATTAGACCGTGTGTATCCTGCTGCAACACTGGGTGGCCGTGTACTTGACAGAAGAGCAGGGTGAATACTTTGATCCGTACGGCCTACCACCCCTCCATTCCGATTTAACAGACTTCATGGATCAAGGCACAGAGGCGTGGTGTTGGAATACTAAAACGTTGCAAAGCCTGGACAGTATGGTATGCGGCCAATATTGCTTGTTTTACCTACACCATCGATGCCGGGGAAGACCCTTATCTACCATCGTACAGATGTTTGACGAGTACCCCAAGGCCGAGGACCGAGATGTACTCGTATATGACTGGGCCGCCCATCATTTCAATGTACAAGTCCCGTTCTGGGCTTGAATTCTTTCAATGTACAAGTCCCTCTGTTCTGGGCTTCAGTTCTTTCAATGTACAAGCCCCCCTGTTCTGGGCTTCAGTTCTTTCAATGTACAAGCCCCTTGTTCTGGGCTTCAGTTTTCACGTGGTTGTTCTCACGTTGTTGTTGTTACTGAATAAAAAACAAAATGAGATCTCACCCAAAAACCCTGTCTTGTGTGTTTTCTATATGAGCATGTCCATGAATAGCCAATCAGTGGCCTAGAATGGAGCCAAAGCTAACCCATCCATGTCCAGAAAACATTACCCGGGTGTACAAGAACCCGGATGTAGGCGCGGACGTAGGCGAAAGTATCCCAATACCCGGATGTAGGCGCAGACGTGTACCTAGTACCCGTCCATTGGTTCTTTTATCGATCGCTCATTGGCTCTTTTTCTCGACCGCTGATTAGTCCAAATGGAACTGCCCATCCTTCCCAGGTTAATTTACAATCCCCTTTTTGGGGTTCAAGCTCTGTATATCGATACCGCAACATTGTCGCCGAACCTTGCCGAAAGGGAGACCTTTTGACCTGGATGTGACCTTTGACTCGCGCGCACACTTCCGGACAACCCGCGCGCACTTCCGGATAACGCGCGCGCTGCGTGCTGGGTCGGGCCGGGCCAGGGTGCGGGCCGGGAAAGTTGGAGGTAGTGTTTGAGCATTCTGAAAAACCGGAAGTGACGTCACACACTTGCGCAGACCCACCAAACCACGTGAATGTTAGTCCAGGTGGATGCTCCCCCACATATGATTCACATGGATACCTCACTCGACACAATAGGCCCATTAGGGGCCACATAGACCACAAAAACGTCTATTTCCATACCCTTTGGCTACCGCGCATGCGCAGAATGACCCTATTTCTACCCCACATCCACGCCGTCAGATGCTCCATTACATATGCTTCACATTGATACCTCACACGACCCATTCGAACCGGGAATAGCCCATCTCTAACCCAAACACACCCACACACCCCCCCAAAAATGCCTGCTTTCTATACTACGGCCAGGCTGCGCATGCGCAGAATATTGAAAACGTACGAACCATTAGTGTAGTCAAGTGCTCCTGCATAAGAGCTTCAAAATAAGACCTCATACGACACCATTGGACCACCAGGGACTCACCTAGACTCCAACACGTCCACCCAGTATGGATTTATACATACATTGGGCTTATACCCCAGTATATGGGTCTATATGGGGCTATAGACAGACCTCGAACTTTTTAAAAAAAATTCACCGTTTCGTGCCGGGACACTTCCTATCATGTTTGTCTTGACGAGACTAAGAAAACAAATCCAAGCAACCATACCGCAAATGTCTAGAAGTAGGTTTCCCAGTGGGACAAACATTGGTCCTATACCCCTAGTATGGGACTATATGGGTCTCCCTGAACTTTTTCCAAAAATTTCAACGATTCGTGCCGCGACACTTCCTATCATGTTTGTCTTGACGAGACTAAGAAAACAAATCCAAACAACCATACCGCAAATGTCTAGAAATAGGTTTCCCAGTGGGACAAACATTGGTCCTATACCCCTAGTATGGGACTATATGGGTCTCCCTGAACTTTTTCCAAAAATTTCAACGATTCGCTCTGGGACACTTCCTATCATGTTTGTCTTGACGAGACTAAGAAAACGAGACCCCACAACCTATACCGCAAATGTCGAGAAGTAGGTTTCCCAGGATGGTCCTATACCCCCCATACCCCATATAGGCATTTTTCCGTAATTTAGGATAAAGTCCGTGTTCCGTATTTTTTCAGGAAAAATTTTACATACACCCACCCTGGAACTAGGGGGAGATAACTCTATTGATAGGCAAGCCCCGTTAAGCCCGGCGACCTATATACCCCCCATACCCCATGTAGGCATTTTGCCGGATTTTTCGATAAAGTCCGTGTTCCGGTTTTTTTTTCAGAAATTTTTTTACATGCACCCACCCATGCTTGAAATATACTTCACTTTGATACCTCACTCGACCCAATCGGCCCACCAGGGACCCACCTAGACCCCAAAACCCTTTGGGGTATGTCCATACCCTTTGGCTACCGCGCATGCGCAGAATGATATTCCTACCGCACACCCAACCCATCATATACCCCCTCACATATGCTTCACATGGATACCTCACTCGACCCAATCGGACCAATAGGGACCCCTCTCGGTCCCAAAACGTTATTCTCCATATAGATTAACATGGGATGAGACCCTCCAAGCCTAAGGTTGCGATCCTCCAAGCCTATCGTTGGGACCCTCCAAGCCTACCGTTGGGACCCTCCAAGCCTACCGTTGGGACCCTCCAAGCCTACCGTTGGGACCCTCCAAGCCTACCATTGGGACCCTCCAAGCTTACCGTTGGGACCCTCCAAGCTTACCGTTGGGACCCTCCAAGCCTACCGTTGGGACCCTCCAAGCCTACCCTTGGGACCCTCAAACCTACCCTTGGGACCCTCCAATCCTACCGTTGGGACCCACATTTTTGGCACCGTGCCAGGAGCCAGCCGCTATAAAAGGAGCAGAATTCCGATTTCTGTATTCATTTTCTCAAAGTCCAGGCGAAGCCCTGTTGCACAATAATACGAGTTCCAAATCACCAAATACAAACAGTACCGAGAATGCAAGGATTCGCCGCTGATGAGGGAAATTTGATCACAGATCCCGACGACCCGCCTATACAAGTATTACCGGCACAACCAGCTGTGCGTACCATCTATCAACGACAATGGAATACCATACGTCATTGTTTTCATCGGCATCGCCCGATATTGGACTTATATAATTTCCGGTTGGAAGAAAACATCCGTCTACGTAGCTACGTGGAAGCCATCTTCAACGACCAAGATACAGCCTTCAAGTTAAATCTCACTTTTGGATACATTCTTCGCCATAAAGAGACAGACCAGCTCCGTTATTATTATCCCAGCAATAATACCCGGGTGTTTGACCAGCCTTTCACCATTATCCATCGACCGTCCCTGGACACGGTACTGGAAAAATTAGAAAGCTTGGATAGTTTGGAATGGGTACGACAACAACGACAAAACACAAAATGGCAAGTGGAGATGACAACCAATGTTACGTTTTACGTCACTAAAATGATCGATCACCCTATCGGCGCTCCCATTCATCTCCCGGACTGGTTGAAACACAGAGAAGGCATGCACGCCTTAGTAGGTGGCGTGCATGGGCCCTACACCGATCGGAAATGTTTATTCCGATGCCTGGCTATTCATCTCAACAAACGTCCACCCAGGATATGTGATAAATTGGCCAACCAGTATTGGGAAAAATACTTACGTGAAAGGAACATGAAATATCAGGACTGGATGTTGTGGAAAATTTGTTTGACGTGAATATTGTCGTATACAAATTAGAGCAACACGTGGATGTCGACAATGACGCCCCACAACTCACCGCCCGACTCGTACATCGTTCCCCGGGGAAATACGACACAACCATGACAGGCATTTCTCGTACATCACGGACATCAACAGGTATGCCCAGTCATACATCTGTAGTAAATACCAACGCGTGTTTGACCAGTCTTGGCACCTACATCGGCACGAGAAAATTTGTGACCAGACCACCAAACGGAAATTTCCTGGCGGCGTATTCCACAACACTCCGACCATCTTTGAAGACCTGGCAGATGAGAGTATCGATGTGCCCATGGACCACCGTTTTTTCCCGTACAGAGCGTGCTATGATTTTGAAGCCCTACTAGAACCCATGGAAAAGGTATCGGCTAAAACGCAATGGACCCAGCATCACATTCATTTGAGTGTGAGTATTCACACCAACGTACCCGGTTACGACACGGCTCCGGTGTGTTTCGTATCTAACGGGGACCCCCATGAACTGATTACACGAATGATGAACTACCTTGAAACCCTCAGTCAAGTCAGTGCGGCACATCTCGCGTCGACTATCTACTGTGATGTATTAGCGGCACTTGATGCGCGTATTCCAACATTGGATGGGGAGGACGATACCGATGACGAAGACGAAAGTGAGGAACGCAAACCACCGAAACCCTATGCGCAGAAACTGAAACTGCGTTTACTGGAATACATGAACCAATTACCCGTCCTTGGATTTAACTCGGGCCGATATGATTTGAACTTAATCAAAGAATTCTTGTACCCGTACCTCGCTAAAGCTGGGAATGTGAAATTCATTATTAAGAAGACAAACAACCACGTCGCTCTATCCACAACTTCACTCCGATTCTTAGATGTACGTAATTACCTGGCGCCGAATTACAGCTATGAACAGTGGGTGAAAGCATACGACTGCGCGGAGAGGAAAAGTTGCTTTCCCTACACCTACATGACGAGTCTCGAGCGTCTGGACGAAACCCAGTTACCACCCCAGGAGGCCTTTTACAACGATCTCAAAGGAGAAGCATTATCTACCACCCTGTATACCGAACTGCAACAGGTGTGGGTCCGTGAAGGAATGCAAAATCTCCGGGATTTTCTCGTCTATTACAACAATTTGGATGTCATCCCTTTTCTGGAAGCTACCGACAAAATGTCCGCCTTCTACCGAGATATGGGTGTCGACGTATTCAAGGACTGTGTTAGCATTCCCGGTCTGACCCTGCGGTATCTGTTCCAGGATTTACCCACGTTCTTCGCTCTCGTCGATCAGAAAGACGCCGACATGTTTGACTGTTTGAAGGGAAATATCGTAGGCGGCCCCAGTATTATATTCCATCGGTACCATGAGAAACAGCTGACCCATATCCGAGGAGAAAAATTGTGTGAGAAAATAATAGGATTCGACGCCAATGCCCTCTGCCGCTATAAAAGGGGCAGAATTCCGATGTCTGTATTCATTTTCTCAAAGTCCAGGCGAAGCCCTGTTGCATAATAATACGAGTTCCAAATCACCAAATACAAACAGTACCGAGAATGCAAGGATTCGCCGCTGATGAGGGAAATTTTATCACAGATCCCGACGACCCGCCTATACAAGTATTACCGGCACAACCAGCTGTGCGTACCATCTATCAACGACAATGGAATACCATACGCCATTGTTTTCATCGGCATCGCCCGATATTGGACTTATATAATTTCCGGTTGGAAGAAAACATCCGTCTACGTAGCTATGTGGAAGCCATCTTCAACGACCAAGATACAGCCTTCAAGTTAAATCTCACTTTTGGATACATTCTTCGCCATAAAGAGACAGACCAGCTCCGTTATTATTATCCCAGCAATAATACCCGGGTGTTTGACCAGCCTTTCACCATTATCCATCGACCGTCCCTGGACCCGGTACTGGAAAAATTAGAAAGCTTGGATAGTTTGGAATGGGTACGACAACAACGACAAAACACAAAATGGCAAGTGGAGATGACAACCAATGTTACGTTTTGCGTCACTAAAATGATCGATCACCCTATCGGCGCTCCCATTCATCTCCCGGACTGGTTGAAACACAGAGAAGGCATGCACGCCTTAGTAGGTGGCGTGCATGGGCCCTACACCGATCGGAAATGTTTATTCCGATGCCTGGCTATTCATCTCAACAAACGTCCACCCAGGATATGTGATAAATTGGCCAACCAGTATTGGGAAAAATACTTACGTGAAAGGAACATGAAATATCAGCACTGGATGTTGTGGAAAATTTGGTTGACGTGAATATTGTCGTATACAAATTAGAGCAACACGTGGATGTCGACAATGACGCCCCACAACTCACCGCCCGACTCGTACATCGTTCCCCGGGGAAATACGACACAACCATGACATTGAATTTGTACGAAACGGACACTGGCGGGCATTTCTCGTACATCACGGACATCAACAGGTATGCCCAGTCATACATCTGTAGTAAATGCCAACGCGTGTTTGACCAGTCTTGGCACCTACATCGGCAGGAAAAAAATTTGTGACCAGACCACCAAACGGAAATTTCCTGGCGGCGTATTCCACAACACTCCGACCATCTTTGAAGACCTGGCAGATGAGGGTATCGATGTGCCCATGGACCACCGTTATTTCCCGTACAGAGCGTACTATGATTTTGAAGTCCTATTAGAACCCATGGAAAAGGTATCGGCTAAAACGCAATGGACCCAGCATCACATTCATTTGAGTGTGAGTATTCACACCAACGTACCCACTTACGACACGGCTCCGGTGTGTTTCGTATCTAACGGGGACCCCCATGAACTGATTACACGAATGATGAACTACCTTGAAACCCTCAGTCAAGTCAGTGCGGCACATCTCGCGTCGACTATCTACTGTGATGTATTAGCGGCACTTGATGCGCGTATTCCAACATTGAATGGGGAGGACGATACCGATGACGAAGACGAAAGTGAGGAACGCAAACCACCGAAACCCTATGCGCAGAAACTGAAACTGCGTTTACTGGAATACATGAACCAATTACCCGTCCTTGGATTTAACTCGGGCCGATATGATTTGAACTTAATCAAAGAATTCTTGTACCCGTACCTCGCTAAAGCTGGGAATGTGAAATTCATTATTAAGAAGACAAACAACCACGTCGCTCTATCCACAACTTCACTCCGATTCTTAGATGTACGTAATTACCTGGCGCCGAATTACAGCTATGAACAGTGGGTGAAAGCATACGACTGCGCGGAGAGGAAAAGTTGCTTTCCCTACACCTACATGACGAGTCTCGAGCGTCTGGACGAAACCCAGTTACCACCCCAGGAGGCCTTTTACAACGATCTCAAAGGAGAAGCATTATCTACCACCCTGTATACCGAACTGCAACAGGTGTGGGTCCGTGAAGGAATGCAAAATCTCCGGGATTTTCTCGTCTATTACAACAATTTGGATGTCATCCCTTTTCTGGAAGCTACCGACAAAATGTCCGCCTTCTACCGAGATATGGGTGTCGACGTATTCAAGGACTGTGTTAGCATTCCCGGTCTGACCCTGCGGTATCTGTTCCAGGATTTACCCACGTTCTTCGCTCTCGTCGATCAGAAAGACGCCGACATGTTTGACTGTTTGAAGGGAAATATCGTAGGCGGCCCCAGTATTATATTCCATCGGTACCATGAGAAACAGTTGACCCATAACCGAGGAGAAAAATTGTGTGAGAAAATAATAGGATTCGACGCCAATGCCCTCTACCTATCGTGTTTGAGTAAACCCATGCCGGCCGGTCATTATACGCGGTGGCTCCCTGAGGGTCGAGAATTCAGAGCTCAACGATCTACGAAACATCAAGCAGAACAATGGCTGGATTGGGAAAGTCAGCGACGAGGCGTCACTATCCGTCACCAAGGCAACCACACGGAAAAGCGAATTGGAGATCGGCGCCTTCCCGTGGACGGATTTGCTATCATCAATACAGTACCGACCGTGTTTCAATTTCACGGCTGTTATTGGCACGGTCATGAGTGTTCGTTCGCGGGAGGGCGCTATAACGGGCGCCGTGGACTGACCCCGGCCGCCTTACGTGAAGAAGTACAGCAGAATCGAGATTAGATTTGTGGACTGGGCTATGCCTATGAACAGCTATGGGAATGTGAATTCCACCACATGCAACGTCGTCAACCTGAGTTATACTCGTTCTTACACGCTCACGATCGACTACTGGATTATCGGACTGTTATCACCATGACCGACATCCTACGCACTGTTGAGACGGGAGACCTCTATGGATTCGTGGAATGTGATCTGCACGTCCCTGACCACTTGAAAGACACGTTTGGCGAATGTCCGCCCATCTTCAAAAACACCGAGGTGAGTCGAGATGATATCGGAGCCCATATGCGCGCATACGCTGAAGAACACGACTACCTAACGCGACCACGGCGTATGTTGATCGGCAGCATGTTTGGCGAAAAAATCTTGCTCGGTACCCCTCTGCTTCAGTGGTATATGAGGCACGGACTGGAAATTACGAAAATATACCAAGTCATAGAATTCACCCCCCAGGCTTGTTTTGAGAAGCTACCGCCCGTCGCCAAGGAGACGCCGACCCCAGTAAAGCCATCATCGGGGAAACGGTGAAATTACTTGGGAACAGCGGATATGGAAAAACGGTAACTAACCAGGACCGTCACGTGACCGTGAACATTTGTACCACGAAACAAGCCCGCAAACGCGTGAATTCGCCTCCATACCGACACATGGAGATGATTGACACCACCTACGAAGTGACGTCAGCCAAAAAGACCATCACATATAACCTGCCGCTCCAAATAGGATGTATGGTGTACCAGCTGGCCAAACTGCGAATGCTGGAATTCATATACGATTTCATATGCGTGTATTTCCACCAATCAGACTGGCAATTGATAGAAATGGACACCGACTCAGCATACATGGCCGTTTCCAACCCGGACTGGGAGTCACTCGTCAAACCAGAATTACGTGCACAATATGAGGCGGAACGGGGCCAGTGGCTACCCCGACGCGACCACTACACCTACGACAAGCGGACGCCCGGCCTGTTTAAACTAGAGTGGAGCGGTGATGCCATGATCGCCCTGTGTTCGAAAACTTACTTTTATGACGGTGATGACAACAAATTCAGTTGTAA
The DNA here is from genome assembly GCA_036873755.1 of Hanleya hanleyi. Lineage (NCBI taxonomy): Eukaryota > Metazoa > Mollusca > Polyplacophora > Lepidopleurida > Hanleyidae > Hanleya > Hanleya hanleyi. The sequence goes on along the minus strand of JAVTVY010010450.1, from coordinate 849 downwards.
GGGGGTGAGTCGACGCGACTCCAACATCAACAAGGCCCTGTACCTGAATGTCCTCAACCAGATGCGCTCGTATACCCAGGAACGGGACGCCTTCACATACTTCTACCCCAAGCGCAAAGTCCTGCCCGATGGTGTGACTACAACCTATCTTGACATTTAGAGTGATAAATACGAACACTGCGAATATTCCACTGGACTAACGAACTGTTCTATAATTCAATTTTTATGGGTACCAAACGCCTTTGATAAGACAGTTATATGTTCTATGAGTACTGATGATATTGCACCGGCCTAACGAATTAACTGTTGTATATAGGTTCAATAATTTAATTCAATTTTATGGGTACCAACCGCCTTTGCTAAGGCATGATAAGAGGAACTAACTGTTGTATATATGTTCTATGAGTATTGCGGCTATTGCACCGGCCTTGTTGGGCTGAAGTAACTGCTGTATATATGTTGTGTTTTCTGTTATAAAATGTGTGTTTCTTCCATACAACATTGTGAGTTTGGGTTATTTTGTATACCGTAGTTAGTAAGAGCTAATTTGATGGTATTGACCTTCATGACCGCCTTTATGGCCCCCTCGTGTTCTAGGGGGAGATAACTCCAGATTGTGAGCCGGTAGTGACCTTTTGACACGGATGTGACGTCATAGGCGTATCAGGCGATAACCCGCGCACTTCCGGCGATAATCCGCGCTGCGTGCCGGAAGATCCCGCGCGCGCGTGCTGCGGGCCGGGCCGGGGGAAAACCCCCAGTCAGGGTGTACATTCCGTGGGACTACTTTCTGTCCGCGGAGGCAGACCGCATCACCGCGGATGAATACAAAGGTCAAAGAACTATTTT
>JAVTVY010010449.1:0-45020 GCA_036873755.1 Hanleya hanleyi | reverse complement strand
CGGATTTAGGGAACAAGTAACATAGTTTCGGTGGTCGGAAGGGCCGTGATAGCCAAGGGCGAGGGAACCCCTTATTTATTCATTCCCTTACTGCCTACCAGCATCTGGAAAAGTTTCCCTCTCACTGAATCAACCTTAAACGTCCTACATGTGACTGTCTGAAATCGAACTTTCTCAGATCATAGCGTGATGAGCTGACATAAGTCGAGGCTTCCGAGACTGGTGGACTTGAACGTCACGCAAACACCGTCCCCATTGGATTCTTCCACCATTTCATCTCCTCCCAAAGTATCTCTATTTTCCTTACTGAATACTGTAAGTTTCCCAAAATATTTTAGTCGTTTTTGTTCTCTTCTGAGAGTCAAGGAAAACAAGAACATCCAACACCATCTTACTAAAAACATCAACATCAATTCAAACATAATCACACAAAAATGAAACACAAAAACATCCAACCCTAACAGTACAAACCAGACAACTTGGACCCAAGACAAGACTTCACAAGTGACAATCTATACAACACCACATTGGGGACGATGTAACGGTTCATCAAGCACGGACTGGAGTGGAAATGCAGTATGTGTTTGATAACCTCGTGCTCCCTGAGAGCCATCAACTGGTCTGATGACTAAGAGTATCCCGGGGACCAGCGTTCGTTGTCATATCTTTTATCATTTCACCAAGGGCGGACACCTACCAATTACAAAAATGTCCTACCTCAGTTAAAAGACAGGAGACGAACACTCGTAGCCACCGGACTCCCCCAGCCTGAACACCACACATAGACTCCATCCCCACCAGGCCAGCCATCCCGAAGATCACATAGCAATACACATGTTGCAACAACTGGTCTGATGGCCGAGAATGTCACGGGGACCAGCGTCCGTTGTCATATCTCTTAGCCATATACCAAGGGCGGACACCTACCCTATCAAAAATGTCCTACCTCAGTTAAAAGACAGGAGCCGGACACTCGTAAACACCGGACACCCCAAGCCTCCACACCACACATAGACTCCACCCCCACCAGGCCAGCCATCCCGAAAACCGCAGATTGCTAACCGCAACAATTGCTGCCGTCGTCGGAACGTGTCGAACCGGGGGAGGCAGGCCTTGACCATAAGGGCAAGAAATTTGCATGGAGCGCCAGTGTCCGGAAGGCTTTCTAAAGGACATCCCGACACCGGCGGTCCAACTCGACCTACCGGTGGTGGTTCACTAGTTTGGATTATAAGGGCCACCCTCAACCAGTCGAGCATCTACTCGACCTAACCGAAGCTCCTATGCCCTAACCTTCTCATGCACTTGGCCCACCTCTTTATCTAGTCCAAGAATTTCTTCTACTCGACATGTACTTCGACCACTTCTCACCCCCTTCAATTTTTTGCAGTGCTTCCTCTATGATCATTAACACATTAACGGCCCTTAAATCTGTCATGTCAACCAACGTGGAATGATATATATGGTATATGCAGACAAATAAAAAAGAAATAAGGAATACTCAATCACAATCCAATCAAAGACATTCAAAGACTAAGTAATTTTCCAATTCAGAAACTCACTGAAAAATGAAAGTCAGTCCAAAGTGGAATGACATACGGTTGCTGCAAACAATTCAAAAGAAATAAAGAATACCAATCACAATCTAATCAAACAAATTCAAAAACTCAGTGATTTTTCATTTCAGAAACTCACAGAAATAAACGAAAAACAATCCACATATTTTGTCCCCTACAAAACACCAAATTTGACACCAAAAAATAATTCATAGTGTCAACTCCTCATGCTCAGTGATCCTCCACTCCAGAAAATCACGGAGAAAAAAAATAAATAAATAAATAAATAAATCAAACAGTTCACAACAGTATGTCCAAATTTGACACCAGGAATAACCCGTAGTATCAACTTCTCACGCTCAGTGATTCTCCACTCCAGAAAATCATTGAAACAAAATAAAACAGTCCACAACAGGATGTCCAAATTTGGCACCAAAAATAACCCGTATAATGTCAACCTCTCAGACCCAGAAAATGAAAATATTTAAACATGTGCATTGCTCATGAGTTGAAAATAATGAAACGCATTCATGAACAAATGCACACGTGTTACCGCAGTCAACACGTTCTAGTCTGCCTATTCAGCTACATACATTAGCGAAAAAGAAAAAGAACAAGACCCGTCTCCAGAACCAGTGCAACACGTGCTATCACACAGTCAACGCGTTGCCACTTCTCTGTTAATCTTGCACTATTTCAATTTACAACTAATTATAAATAGGACACTAATGAAACCCATGGTGGACCTGGAGGAAAAAAAGTCAATTATCAATGGTGCCCGAAAACAAAAGCAGGCTACCGGTGTTCAAAATAAATAAACCTTCAATCAACACGGTCGCCCGTGCCTGGAGAAATGCAGCACAGAATACAAGCTGGGTTTTAGATTGGATCACATCGAAGAATTGTTACTCCCGAGTTCAAATACAACCAGGAAATAGTCTATCTTCAAGATGATGAACTGTATCAAAATTTAAACTGTCTCATTCACAACACAAACATATATTTAAACTATTAGAAGGCTCTGATTGAGCTCAAATAATTTATGGAATAGCTTCAAATCTGGTTCAGCGAAAGTCAGAAACCGTTTGTGTACCACGAATAAGTGCTTTGCGCACAACGGAAACTGAATTGTAACCAAAACACTATATAAAACTACTTTCCATACCCAAGATTTCAAAACCCTGTATGTTTGTTCTGATCTCGGGAATTAGTAATCTATGTTGGAAGATTGTGAGTGAGCCCAACTAATTTAAGATAGCTTCAAATTTAGATTAGGCGAAGTCGGAAACCGATGGGATCCTATATCGGAAACTGACCTATAACCAATCCAGTCTATAAAGCCAATGTTCACATCTGAGGAAATCTACAACCTGAATGTCTTCTGAGTGAGCGAGTGAATAGAATTTAACGTCGCTTTCAACAATATCTCAGCCATATCACGACGAACCAACCTAGCACCACCCAGCCCAGAAAGGTCTCTCGATCAAGATACCAGTACTCTCTCCTTTATTTCCAAAATAATTCCAAATGTGTAACCAAAGCCAACAACCAACATTTGTTCACCTGCTTCTCTAAAACCTCCATCACCCCCATAGTGTCCAACCTCATGAACAACCTTCAGACCACTCATGGATGAAACATAAGCATGTTCTCATTCAATTAAATTTCAAACAAAACAATTTCCTGAACTAATCCAGAAGAAGGGAGAAAAGAACAACAAGAAATACAGGTCATTAACTCAATTCAAAGGGATTGAGGAAAGTCTGATTACTGTTATCAAACGGACAACACCGTGGTATCGCCATGAATGTCGGCTGCATGACTGGCAATGCCCCAAACTATAAACTGAGCAATACAAATCACGTATCGGACAACCACAATTTTGTCAATATACATCTGGATTGCTACAGAAATTGACCCGATGAGCGATATTTTTAGCCGACCAGTTGACAGCCGACAAATTCGACCATCACGAACACCACGACATAAGTGGAACTATGCAAATTAGGGACCAAACGTTCAAAAAATATCTTGAAACACAAAGACAAAACGTGTTTCCCTTTTATTGGGATGGGGAAAACGTTAGCAGAAAAAAAATCAACCGTTCTCAAATTAAATTGAGCCGCGAATAATCTGAGCATTCACCATCAACCCACAATTGTATTCCCCACACAAACTCTTCACAAACACCCGTATCAACTTTACTTCAACATGTTCCATCATACATTTACACTATCACATAGCAGAAATATCTCGCACAAAAGTCAATCCATACAGCGGAAATCTATCACACAAAAGTAACACCTGGAGCGACAATGGAGAAAAAACTCCTTAAAAATTCAAATTGTCCCCTATACTAGCTCTATATGATAAACCAGTGCAATATTTTAACATTGTATAGCCCCCCCGGGCTCAAATCGCATTCAATACAACTGAGTAAATTTATCCGGCTTTAACCAATATATTGACCACAAACGGTCAACGTGCCACTACTAATAACATACCGCGTTTATCACAGGACAATAAAACTGTATATACCGCGACGCCAAGTTCAATAAATGAATAGAGTAATACACTATTTCCAAGAAATGTTGGCTTATTGAGCTGGCTATTTAACAGAAATATATTTAATAGCAGACGCATCAAATCTCTCAAAGAGGCGAAACGATTGACTGCCACATTACACAGACCTATACATGTTGTCGACAGTGCCAAATTATACCGCTTAGGCCTTGAGCTAACAATAACACAGCGCGCCCATCACGGGGTAATATAAATATCGGCACTGTATATACAGCGACGCCAAGTTCAAGGAGTCAATGTGATACACTATTTGCAAGAAATGTTGACAAGCTCAGCTGGCTATATACCAGAAATATATTTAGTAGTACACACCGAATGGAACATATTTAATAGCCCAGGCCGAATTGGACAGAACTGATTTCCCAACGAAGAGCGGCGAAACGATCAATTGCCATAATCACACGAACTTATGTGTGCCGAATTCATCCTCAAGTAGGCCATACTTATAGTATATCGCGTCCAACACAGGGCAACAATACTACTTTATATACAGCGACACCAAGTTTATTACATGACTCCGACCGACAAACTATCTCATAGAAATGCCAGTCGGCCAAACACCAGAAAAAATACTTCATAGCCCGGACTGAAATGAACAGAATCTCCCAAGAAAGGCGAAACAAATAACCGTAACACCACACAAGCCGGTGTGCAAATTACTATTGCCTGAGCCAACCAGCCAGACAAAGAAAATAATGTTCTGAGCTATTCCGCAATCAACAGCCCGCGAGCCGTGAAAGAATTCATACAGAATCGTCTACTAAATTAGCCCATATTTATCATGATGACCATCTCCCGGTAAACCAATTCAACCTTCAATCTAAACGTGGACAGCCGGCCAATATAACAGGGATTGGGGAAACGCGAACAAAGGGAAAATGGCCGGCTTCCATACCGTATCGCGTTTGTTTACCGCGACTCGAATTTTTCACAGTCTGGTTTTCCAGCGTAAATTGGTTCTCAAAATTAATTTTATCTCTGATCACCAGATGTCGTAGCATTGGTGTATGCCTCAACTAGCAACACCTACTGCGATCGATAGTTAAAATATCCCCCGTTAAAATTGTCCCTCCACCACCCGAATAAATGTCCTATCTCTCTCGGTTTCAACTCCTATCTGACGATCTCAGAGCATGCACGAAGATTGCCCAAAGTTCTAGTTTCTGGCCAAAACCGGTTTGGAGCAATCTCCTGGCATGTACGATTTATTTCGATGTAACAGGGCTAGCAGTTTGGATCGTAAAGCTATCCCTGCAACAATCCTAATCAATTATGTTCAACCAATTGAAAAAAAAAGAGATAAAATGGCAATGAGCCATGTATTTGTTAAAATATATATCTCGTCTGGGGTACATGTCCAGATTTTAATTACGAGAGGTACAGAATACCGATTTCTTTACAGAATACCAACTGCTGGTTACTGCTTTATAATACAGATAGTTCTAATGATGGCGAGACAATAGCATCTGCTTCTATCTTTAGTTCCAAAACTAAAACCTATCGTCTACCAGGTAAAAGTTCCATAGTCACGACAGAAGCAAATTCTCTGTTGTCGGCTTTATAAGGTATTGGGTGCACTAGAAGGAAAAATATGCCATATTCTCAGATTCACTGTCATGTCTTCAAACGATTGGAAGTGGAAATTCAACTCATTCATCCATCTTGAATATTCTACTATATGACATTAGATTTGATCAACAGATCGATATTTTGTTTTGTCGGGTGCCTAGTCACGTTGACATCGAAGGTAATACTAAAGCTGATACAATGGCTAAGGCGGCCCTAAATAATGAGGTTGATGCTGTTGGAATCGAATACGGCGATTTCAGACCATCTATCTGTGCTTATGTAATAAAGTTATTTCAATCTTTATGCATCTTCTCTAGCGAAGTCGACGTACATCACGTTGCTCTGTCCATCGCCTTGACATACTTCTCTAGTAAAGTTGGAACATGAATCCTCATTGATGAGTGGGATGTAGAGACGGCTTGCTGCATCCAATCAGAGTGCGCGTTACGTAGTAGTTGGTTTCCCAAGATGGCGGCTCTCACTAAGAACGAGCTGTGTCGAATGTGCGGGGAAATTCTGCCGACAAAAACAGGAGAAGCATTTTCACGGCCACTTTCGGTGTTTCTGATCAATTGAATAAGATTTTGGGACGCGCTGCAAGGTCGAACGATAACGAATCGCCGTACGTGTGTGGCCGACTTGAAATTGAAGGGGAACAACTCCTGGAGGTAAAAAGTGGCTCATCGTTAAAACTTCCAGTAGGTGGCGCAGAGCAGTATTCCTCTGCCACCAGCCAAGAATGTCAAGGCAGCGTAGGGAGCGTTGCGATGTAGTTGATTTGGTTGGTGAAGATGTCTTTATGGGAAACTATGGATAATAGCAAACTTCACGAGTTCAAAAAAAAACTGTTGGTTATACTCATCTGAACAGCCAGAAACGTTTCGATCAGGCCATGGTTAGACGATGTAGGATCGGCCAAACACAATTAACTCAGGAATATTTACTAAAGAAAAAACCGATCCCAAGGTGTATTCCATGCTCTGAAGATCTCACGGGGAGAAATATTCTGATCGACTGCATGGATTTTAAAATTCTAAGGGATGCCTTTTATCGAGCAGCTACGTTGGAAGACTGTATTTTGGATTATTTGAGAGAGATCGGGTTGTTGTATGAACTTTAATGTAAGTACATGTTTTAATGCTTTAGGTTACTGAGTTATTAACTTGAATACGTACAATTTTATTTGATCGTCGCTATATAGCTGAAATATTGCTGATCGCGACGTTAAACCTTAATTCTCTCTCTCTCTCCTTGTGTTCAGAACCGGAATTCACATTCAAGGTGACTCCGCATGTGTCAAAAACACAACTGCCTTGTTCTTATATGTTTTACTCTCAGTAATTCATATATAAAACAGCCTCAGCTAAGGAATTCGGGTGAATAGCATGGAATTTAATACATGTGTCTGAGATGCATTTCAATATATGTCAACGGAAAGCACTTGTTTTCATTCTTAATTAGTAGTGGAAATAAGTAGTATTTCAGCATTATCTCTAAACCCTTAAGATGAAATTCCAGATAGCCTGTGTAAACATCAGGGTGGCTTTATTTTAAATACAAGATTGAACCTGGCCAATATCATTGCAGCTGTTACCTTGTGAAAAAACCGAAGCCTGATCCTACCCCAGATATCGAGAGCAATCGTGTTAATAAATACAGAGCCTCTAGCGTTGGATAAAGGTACAAAGTTTCCACTTCGATTGTTTACCACTTCAAAGAGATTCTCAATAATAGTTAAAACGTATACAGGCGCAAACAGATTTTAAAATGTCTATGAATATCAATCCATAAAATCGACATATGATAACAAAAGCACCGTCAACATGTTGGGATCATTGAACCGTCACAGTATGGTTCGGTATATGAATATCTGATATTATCTGAACGTATCTGCATCTCTGCAAAAGCAAGTGCACAAATTTACATCCAGGGGTTATTTACTTTTAAATACACATCAATCGTGCAAGATTTATTACTTTGCCGGTGTATTTCATTTGCTCTCCCTACAGATTAATTGCTGGTATCAAGTTTTCAGAGTATATAAGCTAAACTCTGTCCCATCGAGGTTGAGGCTGATGAGCATCCTCCCCAGCGCATGCTCCATTCCACAGGCGCATTAACATCTCAGCCTCCAATAGCGGAAGTGGACTTAACTACGTTGCTATGACGTATAGGGGAAATCCGCGTACGCACGGTTCAGCTTGAATCCGGTCGAACAGCTCCTTCAAGTTTGCACATGAGCGAACTACTCTTCATATGCACTGTCCAGATAAACAGGGAAAATAATCTCCGGATAATCATTTTTAACGCTAGGTCAACAGAGGCATTATGCAGACTTGAAAAGTAATCGAAATGTTCGGCAATTATCTATTTTACTATATATGAAGTCACTTCCCGCGATGTCCGCGCGGCCGGAAATCCTGTCCAAAAATCTGAATGGTGGCTGGGGTATTATTAGACCCCTAGCGAGACAGCTGGCTGATGATGTCGCATCGGGTGACGCCATGGATGACATCAATTTCAGTGATATATCACATCCCGGTCAAAGATCGGTTACGTCCGTGTCGGTTTCAGGCACGTCCCAATCCTATATTCTCCGGTTATGTTCGGTTGGCAAATTACCTTGGAGGTCTCGTCAAGGTAATAGCCATACATAAAGCGAGAGAAAGGGAATCTCACGACCCTGGTGGGAGTCGATGCGACGCGCGTTTCAAAGGCTGGCACGTTATCCATTCGGCTACGAGTCAGTACATAATATGAGATGTTGAATATACCATATGCCACAGGGGTCCGTGTAACCTTGCACAGTTCAATTTTCGTTTTTCGTTTTTGGTTTCTCAAAATCAAAACTTGAAATTTGACCGTCAATTTTCAATTTTCGATTTTTGTTTCTGTAATCTCAAAATCAAAAATTGAAATTTGACCGTCAATTTTCAATTTTCGTTTTTTACTCCTGAGCCCTATTGTTGTGGCCCCAGCAGTGTGTCTGCCCGTCCGTCCGAGCCGTATCGCGAAAACTATTGCAAGGAAGTTCTTGAAACTTACAGGTTATGATCCTTTTATTTTTTACTTGTGCCTTTGAAACTTTCAGGTCTAACCGGTCATTAATTATTTTTTTACATTTTTTTTATTTTTCTACCATTTTCCAGTCTTCTAAAAAAGGATCTCCAAGTATGCATACATTAGGCCTACTTTCATACTGATTTACATACTCTTCCTGGCATGTAGCCTATCAGAGCTCCATAGTAAAGTTGTATGTCTGCCATTGGTTCATTCGGTGTAGTGCAGGACTCATTTGCATATTCAGTAGTCTGGTATTGCCAGTGACTCATTCATATGGAATGTATGAACACACTACTTGGATCTAATGTAGATCCAGCAGTTTTGCTTCTTTGGAGCTTCTTACTATTAAAGTGACAGTCAACACCCACATTTTAAAACCAGCAACATGGTATTAAGTCCTGATATCTGATTTATTTGTGCATTTAGCTAGAAAGTGTTACACCAAACACTGGCAAGGAAGAGGACTTAATTATCATATCATAGAACTCAATGAACCACTCCCCTTCACAGCTGGGCTTAAATTAACCCTTTCGCCGATTATTTCCCCTGACAAAAGTGACCCGCGGACGATCAATTCCGTGAGAACTGTTAAAATGTGTATATGCTGTCTTTGAAATGCTAGAAATTTCTTTTGTTTCCGAGATTTGCAGAAAAACATAAGAAACCTATCTCCACAAAGATGATGATGATGATGATTTCTGTAAAAAGTGCTCTCCTGTGCAGCTGGATGTCCACCTCGGTGAAATATCACTCAGTAAAATAAATAGTAACTCTGCCACCTATGTCACTATCACATTAAAAACAAAAAAAATCTCCACAATACACACTCCAGTGTTATTTGCTTTAGTTTTGTAGCAAGATAAATAAAATAGCATACAAAATTAGGTTTTGCTGCGAGAGAATGCGCTTTTCCCCGGCTTTCTCAACTTAAAAACGTCAAAATCCAACGGAGAAATCGTCTTTTTTCGACCGCATTTGACAGCGTTTTTCTCAAGTTTTGCTCTGCCAATCTTCATGTTTGGCCTCTCATTGGAAAGCGTAACCTTTCACCTTTCTACTCAGGAAATAACCTGGAATGGATGGCAAAATAAAACGGAGGATACGATTGGATTGTAAAATGATGTCATTCCATCATTCCAGCCACTGTCTACGCTCGTCTCAAATCTGTTGGCTGATAGAGGTCACGTGGGCAAAATGACGCATACCGATTGGCTCGTCGGCCGGCGGGGGAATCCATCTTGAATGAAATGGATATTTGCTTGACACACGTTGTGGATCAAGACTCGTAAAAATATGGAAATAAACTTCGTCGATCGTCGTTGGCAGTTTTAATCGTCTGGGGAATATTCACCACACTTTAGCAGTCGTGTAAGTTCAAAAATACAGGAGTTAGGAAGAGGTTTTCAATGATTTTTTCCATTTCTGAGGCTTGCTGCCGACAGGCCCGTCACACGGTATGTGAGGAAAAATGCATTTTTCGCTCTGATTTTTTCCGTTCAACATCTAATTTTGCTTTATTTCTTTTGCAAACAAACAAACAACTTCGAGAATCAAATTGATCAAGGTTTTGGCTTTCCAAAAGTATACAGTGTTTGATAGATTTCTGTTAAAACGGATGCAAGAAAATACAAGTGCTGTACCCATCGTGATGGCGAACAGGTTTAAAGCTAACCCGGTCTACCGGGGATGGTCGTACGGGTGGCACTCTCGTTATCCCCGTGTGCCGGGTTTAATCGGTGAAAGAGTTTAAAAAGGTGTATATCCGAGACTCAAAACTTTGAAAAAAAATGTATATATATATTTTTTTTGTTCCCTAAATCTGTCGAAGAAAATGAAATGTTTACAGTTCAAAAACTCATGGGAACAATCTCGCTGATTTCCCGGACTAAGTGGCAATCGGGAGTCCTCAAAATTTGTAACATCACAGCACTTTCAGGATAGTAGTTCGTCCAATTGTATAAATGTTCACTTCACAGCACGATAGTTGAGCTATAAATGTTGAGTGGTTCCAATTGATTGTATATTAATATGTACTCCTATACGGAGGTGCTCCTATATAGAGGAGGGATTTACCTACTGAACTGAACTGAACATGGCGAAGTAACACGAGGGTTCCCGACGCCAGAACAAAAATGGCGGCCCTGCTGTGTTTTTGTCAGGAAGAAGAACCGTAAATGGCCACTGTGCCGAATAAATAAGAACGGATTAGGATTCGACTCAGGTTGCCAATGGGGTGAACTCTTCAAGCACGTTTGCAGTACGGTATAGTTATCGAGAATAAATATTTGTCTCTTTTCTGATTGATGTACGTCCATCGGGGGAGCGCAAAGCAAAGGCATGAATTGAAAATTCCGTCGGAGACAACAACGGCAGCGGCCGGTTGAAGTGGTAACAACGGGCCGATAACAACAGGTGATCTGTGATAACGTCTTTTCGTTAATATATTAATTATCATTCGTTGTCTATTTGATACCGAGTTACGTGGAGAGAAGTCATACATTTTGGCTATAATTTTTAGAAATATGGAGGGAAGAGAGGTAGCTGTCTAAAAAGCCACATATATGCAACTCAGTGTATGTAGCTACATACACTGAGTTGCATATATGTGGCTACTGTCTAAGCGAAGAAGGCAGCGTGGACTGGTGGAGCCGACGGTCAATCCGACAGGCCTGGAGTTAAACAACATCATCGACAAGTTAGGCTTATCAGTGGTTCTTGCGGCATCCTAGCCCGAAAACATCGGCTAAGGAGTCTATTTTTTTTTGGTTGTTGTTGCTTATATGTGATAGGAATGCCACGCCCCCTTACCTATATTCACCTATCACAGCCAGAGTTTCTGGGTTAGCGGCATCCTTGACGTGATATTTTGGGATAAATTTCTACTGCATAGGGCATATATATTTGGCAGTCATAACATAAAGCAGTAACTTTTTTTGTCATTAACTACGAGGAATACCTGAATCATAAATATTTATTTTTTGGAAGTATTGTCTCACAGGGGCTTGTTGATGTTCAGTTATTGTCCCCCGCCACGTAAGTGGGAGGGGGACTTGGAAATGCTACCCGTCGGTCTGTCCTTCCGTCCATCCGTCCCAACCATGTTGTGAATGCGATATCTCGAGAACAATCAACTCATCAACTTCAAACTTGGGGGGTGACTTGACAACAGTGAGAAGATGGCTGGGATTGTTTTTCACCAAACTGCGTTCTGAGATTTCAACCATAGAATGTTGTGAACGTGATATCTCGGGAACAGTTCAACCGATTGACTTCAAACTTGGGAGGTGACTTGACATCAGTGAGAACATGGCTGAAATTGTTTTTCACCAAACTGCGTTATCCAAGATGGCCGCCGTCGGCCATCTTAGATTCCATCCATCTCCAAAATGTTATGAACACGATATCTCGAGAACAATTCAACCGATCGACTTCAAATCTGGGGAGTGACTTCACATCAATAAGAAGATGACTGGAATTGATTTTCACCAAACTGTGTTAACCAATATGGCCACTGTCGACTATAGTGTTAACGAGATATCTCAAGAACAATTCAACCGATCTACTTCAAACTTGGGATCTTAGATTCCATCCATCCCCAAAATGTTGTGAACACGATATCTCGAGAACAATTCAACCGATCGACTTCAAATTTGGGGGGTGACTTCACATCAATAAGAAGATGACTGGAATTGTTTTTCATCAAACTGCGTTATCCAAGATGGCCACTCTCAGCCATCTTAGATTCCATCCATCCCAACTATGTTGTGAACGCGATATCTCGAGAACAATTCAGCCGATCAACTTCAAATATGGAGGGTGACTTTATATCACTGGCTACCCATCTGTTCTTCCATCCCTCAGAACGTCCTTCCGTCCCTCATACCGTCCTTCCATCCCAACCATCTTATGAACGCGATATTTCATGTTTTTGGGGGGTTTTTCTCAAAGCAGAATGACGTTGGGCTTGCAATGTTGTACCATTGTGACTATGCGCTATGAAAATAACATGTAACATGCGAGGTATTGGGGATTTTTGGATTCTGAATAAATTTTCTTGAAATTTCAGAATAAAAATGCACTGTGAAGAATTTCAATGCTTTGAGATAAATGGTTACGATATTTTGTTGAAAATCCCATCCCATCCTAATGTGAGACAGTGAACTGACTGACCAATAAAATAAAAAAAATAAACTTTTGACCGACTGAACTGTTCTCACTGACCAGGGACTGTTACCCCAAACAAACAACTTTTTAATTTAGGTCCCATGTGTTGCAAGGGTATGTTGACATACCTACACCCTCAAGGCCACTGTCAAACTGACACAATAACCTGTTGGCCTTGGTGCCCCTTGTCGTACTCATCAATACAGTCCAACCTGGCATTGAAATAGCTGTACTATCGATACCCCATACCTCAAATTGCTTTAATTTGATTATGTAAATTTATAACCCTTGTCTGGAAGTACATTTACCAGCACTGATCGCACTGATAGATCCTGCATCACGGCCAAAACCATCACACGCATACAATGCGCACTTAGATAATTTGGCCCGAACTTCAGTGCAATAACTTCAGTACTGTACATCTCCATACATCAGTGCAACAACTTACTGCTGTAATGTACATCTTTATACATCAATGCGACTACTTTTGTAATGTCCATATCCATACATCAGTGCAACAACTTAATGCTGTAATGAACATCTTCATACATCAATGAGACAACTGCTGTAATATACATCTCCATACATCAATGCTGCTTCAAAGATTTCTTCTTTGAAATAGCAGGAACACAACTGGGCTGGATGGTGCTTAGTTGGTTCGCTGTGATATAGCTGAAATATTGTTGAAAGCGAAGTTAAATTTGATTAACTCACTCACCCACTCCATACATCAATGCGACAACTTCTGTAATGTACATGCATCTCCATACATCAATGCGAAAACTTACTGCTGTACTATACATCTCCATACATCAGTGCTATAACTTACTACTGTAATATACATCTCTATGCATCGACGCGACACCTTCTGTAATGTACATCTCCCGACATCAGTGAAATAACTTACTGCTGTAATATACATCTCTAAACATCAGTGCGATAACTTCTGTAGTGTACATCTCCTTACATCAGTGATAACTTAATGCTGTAATATACGTCTTTATACATCTTTTTATACCCCTGTACATAGTAGGGGGTATACTGGATTCCGATTGTCCGTCCGTCATTGTGTCAGTGTATCCATTCGTTCATCTGTTTGAGTTGTGGCTGTTTGCATTTCGCTATGCATCCAAACTTCTACACCCGTAAAAACATCTTGGTCTAGACTGTTCAGAGGCTGAGGAGTTGTAGCACCTCTGGTGCCTCATGTTGTTTTTGTGATCTTGAAATCAAAAATTGAAATTCGACCGTCAATTTTCAATTTTTGATCCTGGGATTAAAAAAACAAAAAAACGAAAATTGGTATTTAGTCTAGCAGCAGAGAACAGCTAACTAGAGTGGTACCCGAGCCGGAATAATAACATTTGTTGCCATATATCAAATTAATTCCTGGAATGTGTAGAATAAGAAACCACTTGATGCCAAGCTCAAAAGTTGGTGCGAACTGAATACGGCGCCATTTTCCAAGATGGCCGCCATTTCGATTTAAAAGTCTCATATCTTGCCTTTTAGAGCACTTTGCTGGATAATGTTGGTGCCCAACCCCATGTTTGTGAGGTCCATCTATCCACTGAAGTGATTTAGAAAGTTGCCAGATCAATAGTTCAGCATTTTGAATCATAATAAGTCATTTTCAGTTCGTGTATTACAAATTCAAAACCCTTAAGTAGCTGCTTAACATGCCTGAGCATACTTTTTTGGTGTCTAAACCTATAGTCAAAGAAGATTTAGGGTTCATTCTAACTTTCCCATTCTAATTTTCCTGTGTTTTCAGATCAGTGAAGAATATCAACGGATGCTTTAACGGTAGAATTGGCTGCAGAATTTGACGTTTCAACATCTAAAAAGCGCCGACTGGACATATTTGACACCCGCAAATGTGCATTCTGCACAAAGCCATTCAATGAAAAATCTCCTGGACTTTCTCCCAATTTGCAGAAGATTGAGTCTCTATTCTCTGCCTGCGCTGAACGAGACGATGAGGTGGGTAAGGAGCTTTTGTCACACCGAGACCAGATTCTTGACGAGACAGTTGTATTCAGATATCACAGAAATTGTAGATCCTCATATACCAGTTCCTGTCATCTGAAGCGGATCACCAAAAGTGATGCAGAAGAGGAATCTCCAAGCACGAGTAAAAGTGCCTGCTTCACTAGATCTCAGAGTTCCAGCTCTAATTTTGATTGGAAGGAGAACTGTTTCTTGTGTGGGTTAAGATGCCATCCAAAGAAAAGGTCTACCTGGTCAATGGTTCAGTCGGCTATTGGCAGTAAAAGCGATGGTAGTGACATGTACACCAAGGTTTGGGAAGCAGCTGAACTAAGTGACGACAAGGAGATGTTAGTCAGACTTAATGGTATTCCTAACGGAGACCCTGTTGCCATTGAAGCTCGCTATCATCGGACTAAAAATTGTTATTTGAAGTACATTAGTGAGCAGCGTATCCTGGCACAGAAGAAGGTTCCAGACAATGATAATGCCATACAACTATCCATAACGCAACTGATTGAGGAGTTCAGGCCATCCGTTGAAGATAGGAAGAAGGTGTTCTTGCTAACCACACTAAAAGCCCGGTTTCAGGAACTGTTAGTAGGAAATGGAATGGAGAACTCTGAAAGTTATCAGACCAAGAGATTCAAGAGGCAGCTCGCCCAAGAATGGTCTGAACTTTCCTTCATTCCTCAACCAGGCATGTCTGACCTGGTTTGTTCTCGCAGCATATCTGTAGGGGAGGCCTTATTCAAAGCACGTCAGCTTTCTCAGCTGTTGGAGGAGGTAGCCGATATTGAAGATGCAAGCGACGGAAGTCAGGTTTCCTCCGAGGATAATCTTATTCATCAAGCTGTGGGTATTTTGAGAAGAAGGCTATCACAGGCGCGCATGAGAGTAGATGAATATCCCTCGTGCAAGGAAATGTCACCAGATGAACTGAGAAAATGGATTGACCCTCTGATATACAACGTTGTCGGGTGGCTGACAGATAAGCAGCTGTATGATGATGCAGCTGACGCCTCTGTGATGGACTCTGACCTCCGTCGGGTCAATCTCGCATGCGACCTAACCACGCAGGCAACCTCTGTCATGTCCCCGAAGCACCTTGGGCTAGCTGTCTACCTCCATCACGGATAGTTGTATGGCATTATCATTGTCTGGAACCTTCTTCTGTGCCAGGATACGCTGCTCACTAATGTACTTCAAATAACAATTTTTGGTCCGATGATAGCGAGCTTCAATGGCAACAAGGTCTCCGTTAGGAATACCATTAAGTCTGGCTAACATCTCCTTGTCGTCACTTAGTTCAGCTGCTTCCCAAACCTTGGTGTACATGTCACTACCGTCGCTTTTACTGCCAATAGCCGACTGAACCATTGACCAGGTAGACCTTTTCTTTGGATGGCATCTTAACCCACACAAGAAGCAGTTCTCCTTCCAATCAAAATTAGAGCTGGAACTCTGAGATCTAGTGAAGCAGGCACTTCTACTCGTGCTTGGAGATTCCTCTTCTGCATCACTTTTGGTGATCCGCTTCAGATGACAGGAACTGGTATATGAGGATCTACAATTTCTGTGATATCTGAATACAACTGTCTCGTCAAGAATCTGGTCTCGGTGTGACAAAAGCTCCTTACCCACCTCATCGTCTCGTTCAGCGCAGGCAGAGAATAGAGACTCAATCTTCTGCAAATTGGGAGAAATTCCAGGAGATTTTTCATTGAATGGCTTTGTGCAGAATGCACATTTGCGGGTGTCAAATATGTCCAGTCGGCGCTTTTTAGATGTTGAAACGTCAAATTCTGCAGCCATTTCTACCGTTAAAGCATCCGTTGATATTCTTCACTGATCTGAAAACACAGGAAAATTAGAATGGAAAAGTTAGAATGAACTCTAAATCTTCTTTGACTATAGGTTTAGACACCAAAAAAGTATGCTCAGGCATGTTAAGCAGCTACTTAAGGGTTTTGAATTTGTAATACACGAACTGAAAATGACTTATTATGATTCAAAATGCTGAACTATTGATCTGGCAACTTTCTAAATCACTTCAGTGGATAGAGGGACCTCACAAACATGGGGTTGGGCACCAACATTATCCAGCAAAGTGCCCTAAAAGGCAAGATATGAGACTTTTAAATCGAAATGGCGGCCATCTTGGAAAATGGCGCCGTATTCAGCTCGCACCAACTTTTGAGCTTGGCATGAAGCGGTTTCGTGTTCTACACATTCTGGCGATTAATTTGGTATATGGCAACAAATGTTATTATTCCGGCCCCGGTTCATCAAAGACTAAGGGCTTTTTAGGCTGTCTGCTGCTAGACTAATTTGACGGTCAATTTTCAATTTTCGTTTTTCGTTTTGCTTGACGCAAAAATGAAAATCCAATATTGAAAATTCCCTCGACTTGTCCGTTTTTCGTTGTTTGATTTTAACTTTGACGTATCAATGTTAAGTTCGCTCGTGGACGGGTTATGATGTCACTTCCGGTATGACAAGTTGAATAGAAAACGCAAATCGTGTCGTATAAGAGGTGTGGAGCGTGAGAGGCATGTGGCCCACCAGGCCATCCTCGGGAGCCAGTGTATTGATCGATTTGTTAGGGTATCTATGCATTGCCTTGGTTAGTTGCCCACGGTAGTTCTTGATAACACAAAGATCGAGGGGTATCCTCTAAATCAAACCAATTATTGAACAGGCTCAGCAAGCTCGTTACGCCAAACCACTAGCTGCAATGTTTGAGATGTGACATCGCTGGCATAACATTGATGTCAAGCTGAAATCGTCATCGAGAGTCAAAGCAAAACTCGCAGGCTTGGGATACCGACATGCTAATTCAAAATAACCTCTGGGGATGAAATGTTCGAGATTGAGGCAAGGACTCAAAAACTCACTCGAATCACCAAAAATGTCCGGGTAAACCCTGTGCGAGGATTCACGGTTTACCTGGACTTGTGAAGATGCACCAGACAGGTCTGGATAGGTGGCATCCTGCAGTTGTCATTGATTATTGGCATTGAGGCCTGAGCCAATCAGGACGCAGTCTTAGATTTTCTCATTTCTAAAAATAGATGTTTAGAGCGCTACAAAAGCGAACAGCATTCATGCACACAACCGCTATTTGTTATTGATTTGAAATATAGTATTCATAAAGATACCAACAAAGATTTAATAACAATAAGAGTGAGCATCGCGGTGATGGGCCGCGAAAGATGTCGGAGCCCCGACAAGTACCTAGAAATACACAGGCCTGCCTATGTGGTACGCAAGGGCAGTCAGGACGTTTTAGCAGGATGCGAAGCGCGAAGTCAGGATACGAAATCAAAACATGAAGCGCGAAGTCAGGATGCGAAATCGCGAAGGCAGGATGCGAAGTGGCGAAGCCAGGATGCGAAGCGCGAAGTCAGGATGCGAAATCAAACAAAGCATTGCAAAGACTGGAAGCGAAGCGCGAAGTCAGGATGCGAAGGCAGGATGCGAAGTGCGAAGTCAGGATGCGAAGTCGCGAAGGCAGGATGCGAAGTGGCGAAGCCAGGATGCGAAGCGCGAAGTCAGGATGCGAAGTCAGGATGCGAAGCGCGAAGTCAGGATGCGAAGTCGCGAAGGCAGGATGCGAAGTCGCGAAGTTAGGTGCCGTGACTTCGCGCTTCATGTTTTGATTTCGCATCCTGCCTTCGCGACTTCGCATCCTGACTTCGCATCCTGACTTCGCGCTTCGCATCCTGGCTTCGCCACTTCGCATCCTGCCTTCGCGACTTCGCATCGTGACTTCGCGCTTCGCATCCTGCCTTCGCATCGTGACTTCGCGCTTCGCTTCCAGTCTTTGCAATGCTTTGTTTTGATTTCGCATCCTGACTTCGCGCTTCGCATCCTGGCTTCGCCACTTCGCATCCTGCCTTCGCGACTTCGCATCGTGACTTCGCGCTTTGCATCCTGCCTTCGCATCATGACTTCGCGCTTCGCTTCCAGTCTTTTCAATGCTTTGTTTTGATTTCGCATCCTGACTTCGCGCTTCGCATCCTGGCTTCGCCACTTCGCATCCTGCCTTCGCGAATTCGCATCCTGACTTCCCGCTTCATGTTTTGATTTCGCATCCTGACTTCGCGCTTCGCATCCTGCCTTCGTCTTTCGCATCCTGACTTCGCATCCTGCCTTCGTGTGTAGGTCCAGATTCATTAAAACAATACAGCGATGTCCCTTCTCGGCCATCATATATTTTCACCTTACCTAGTATGACCTCACTGGTGCTGCATTCGATTTTGTGCCTGCCTTTGAAGCAGTGCGGGTTCGACTCCTGCGAGAGCCAGGGGATTTCTCTTCTCTCGCTGTATGGCTATGCATGGGGACTATAAACTAGAAGTTATATCCCGGACCCTTGACGCCGATTGCCCTATGGACATTCCCGAAGATTGTCGATGGCTGACGTGACTGGGGATCTACATGGGTGGGGAAGTTGAACGCATCTCCATCAGACGTGACTTTTGATTCGGAATTGACCTTTGACCCGGATGAGACCTTTGACCCTGACGTGACCTTTGACCCGGATGTGACGCCACCGGATCATGGGAGGTGAGCGGCTCGCCAAAACAAGAGTGATCTGCTTCTAAATGGTCACGAATTTATTCTTTTATCTCACTAACCTGCATACACCAGTCATTGTTCATAAAATTCAGTTGCTGGTCATCACTGAAATAAATTGTGAAGAAGGGGATATAACTATTGACAATGTTTCACTGATCTCTATAAAATCCAACTGAAGGAAGGTACATGTACTGACCTTGAAGCAATAAATTTCGTTTGAGACGAGATAACTGATCATGTTTGAAATAGTTCGCTTTTAGTAAAATAAACCTTGGTTAAGAGTACAAGCAGATGTAAATAAAAGTACATTTTTGTTTTGAATTAAATGTCATTTAGCATGTTCAGTCCCGAGAAAAAAATGTACTGTAATAATATCAGTGTTATTAATTTACCTGTTTGAACATTTAATATAATTACACGTGGCTGTTCTCAAGAGAATGTAGAAATGTTTTAACTGGAACTCAAAGAAAGTTGACAATCTGTGTGAGTCAGAAAGTTCGATGAAGTGTTGACGTAATGTTCTTCGCATATAAGCTTCCAGTCCGCCATTCAATATTCAGTCGTCATACTTTAGAGAATTCCCGCGTCCATAATCCACAGAACTACATGTAATTCATATAACAGCATAATTCAAAAACAAATCATAGTACACATAAAATTGGACTAGTTTTTTTAGACTCAGCTCGTGTACACAAATGTCCGCAAAGATCACGCCAATTTACCTTCGAATTGACAAAGAAAAGGGTAATTCAATACAAAATAAACTGGCAGATATTTCCACAAATAGGCAGTTAAGTATCTTCGCCCATCTGTTGACTTGGAAGTCGTATTAGCCCTTCCATCTGACAGTGCTAAGAAATGTAACTGGATTTCGAGAAAGATGACACATCGAATGACACCAGTTTTGGATTATTCGTACGCTCAAATATCTATGTCAAAAATATCTATGACCACTGTTTGTATCAACATCACAGAAACGTCATTCCGTGAAACACGCAGATAACTATCATCACAAAATAATGTATTTGATAGTTTGATTGAAGTAATTTATCCAGACGCATGCTCTCGAAAAGTCTTGCGAGATTTCATATGTGGTTTGACAAAGGAAAACAGATCATTTGTCTAATTACATGGAATCCGGACAACAAAGGTGGTAGTATAGTGAATTTCGTTGATTAGCTCTTCCAGCAGAGCGGTAATGCATTTCAGATCGCATGATATGAACGACTTTACCCGCCGGGTCCGTGTGCCAAAAACAACAGCAGCAGCAACACCAGCAACAAAAACAACAGACAACAATGCGTTGAAACTGACTTTGATTGACAGGCTTTTTAGTTTGGTGTGAAGGGTTTGGGGGGGGGGGGCTTGTTGGTTATTTGCTTCTATCTCCGAAACGACAAAAATTGAGAGCTGCAACTTCCTGATTTTTTTGATTATCATATTGGGGTCATTTTGAGCCTATTTGCATGACCCCCCGAGCAGAGGCTCATGAGTAAATTAAAAATGGCGGCCATGTGGGGTACCAAAAAAGTGATGTTTTCGTCATATTTCTTCAAATTTTTTGCTTTTCTGTATGGAAAGGTGGGTAACATTTTATTTCATATCAGATTATTTTTTACTAATTTATCATGCAGATTTTGCGAAGAAAAAACAAAAATAAAAAAAATCTGACCACAAAATGGTCCAAAAGGCTCTTTTTAGAAATGACGTCATCATGTCTGTCATCTTGGATTTTTTTTACATTTTCTTGTAGAGCTTGACCCACTGATATAGTGTGGTAAGTTTTACCTCCCTAGCTTTAGCGATAGCGAAAATATATACTCCCCCCCCAAGGCTGCGGTACACCCCAAATCAACGAGGCCAGATAGGGTTAATGCGACGAGACCGGGAAAAGTCCATCTGAGCAAGAAGAAATGGGAAATGCCATTCTTCTGAACAATGCCATGTAGAATTTTATATTCAGAGAAACTCAAGCAGCACTTTGTATTTGATCCTCAATAAAGAGATGATTTAACTTTATTCTTGACATAAACAGTCCCAACATTTCTTCAATTTCCATATTTAACTTCGAGATATCCCTTACATTATTCATCAATTGTGGTCCAGAGAGTAAATTTTCTAGCCAGCTCAAAGAAATAGTCATTGTATCTTATGAATTACAATCGGGGACTGTTCTGAGGACTACAGTTATGAAGTATTTAAACCAGGATGTTGATCGCGAATATGCTAGAACACTCCATGGCCGATTTCCGCCTATGAAGATACACACGATTGAAAACCCAACAGAACTAGTTCGCGTTTTAGAAGAAATGCATCAGCCCAAAGAAACTGAACAAAAATTGCAAGTTAGTTCCACACCATTCACTCGACAGAGCGATATTTTCTCGTAAACGGTAGAAATCCACGGATTCTCTTACATGTAGCACAGTTTTCGGTGAAAATGTCTGCGGAGGAAGAATGCATTACTCGAGCCATTGATTCACACACATGTACTCTGTAGGCTATGGAAGTGAATTATTTCACCGTAAAAAGATTGCTTCTTCAAATGACCTGTTTCTCCTCTCTCCTGACTTGTTGAACATTTCAGCTAAGCTTTGCTTCACAAACAACTGTTAAATTTTCTAATGAAGCTAGACAAAGATTTTGTCATAGTATTACAGTATAAAGTTAGACACTGAGGATATTTCTAGAATAGACCTGAGGTAACCATGTTTACGTTCTGTTGTATTCATGGAATGTTCTCGTAATCGTGACCGATTTATCGTAAGTGAATTCTGTGAGTTATCTGTCTAGCGTTTTCTCGAAGATTCTGGGATTGCAAATGGCTGCTCTACGTACAGCCCCGTGTGACCTGATAGATTCGTGCATAGCGCCATCTGCACATGCATCTATGACCTGAGAGGTTACTCCGGAGCACCATCTATACATATAGATTTTCATTGTATTCAATATTAGACATTCTTGAAGTTTCTGGAATGAGAAAGCACGTGAATATCTGGGTTAATTATGTCGAACTTTCTCGTAACTGTTATAATTGTATTAGGGTTAAATCTTACGTTATTGCTATACCGATGGAAGTTTCTTGATCTGATAGAATAATCTCGAATTCCCGATAAAAGTATAAATTCCTCGAAGTTTAGTGATCGGAAAGGAGATTCGAACGGCTTCTATTGGGTGCATAACTGGACATTACCTTTGACTGAGATAACTGACTGCTGGATTATATATTCCTGTTGGATTACTCCTGTGTTCGACCGCTGTGTATTATCTACGTAATTGAACTGACGGAAACTGGACAACAGCTGAGCGGTATAGGACTAGATTTCTGCACGCCGGCACGAACTGTATAGAGATTAGTACGTTAATACAGACTCGAGAGATACACCGGTATAACATTGAACAGTAAAATTTTATTTGACGTTTGTTTGCTGTATTGACCTAACTTAATTTGTATATGATTTTAGTATTGTAAATAAATATTACTTTGTTAATTCTTGACTTCACAAATCTTTCTGTTGCGTTTTTCTATTGTCGTTTAGACGTAACAGAAATTGGGGGCCTGTCCGGGAGCTTTGTTTACATTCCAGCTTTGCAACATAGTTCTAAATTGATACATTGTCTGAATATGTGAAGTCGAGGAGTAGTATATTACCAGTATGTCATTTGACCCAGCTTATTTTGCTTCAAAGCCTGGTCAGGAGGAATTTGACGAACTACGCAAAGAGGATTTGTTCTCGCTGTGTAAATTCCTACAAATTAAAGTTAAAACATCTTGGAGAAAGCAAGAAATTAAGAAACTCATTATTAAACAGTTTATTAGCAAACAACTTTGGGATGAAAGTGATTTTGATTTAACTGAGGAAACAGCTGATTACTTGGAAATAAAGAAATTGGAATTGCAAAATCAGCTGGAATTAAAGAAATTAGAATTAGAGAGAGAAAAGTTAGAATTAGAGGAACGAGAGAAAGAAAGCGCATTAGAGTTAGAGAGAGAAGAGAAAGATAGACAGTTTCAGTTAGAAATGAAGCATTTGGAATTACAGTCGCGAGCAAGTCCTCCTGCAGATGCACCTGTACAATCACAATCAAAATTTGATGCAGCTCGTCAAATACGTCTCGTCCCACCATATCAAGAAAAAAAGTTGATAAATATTTTTCTCCATTTTGAGAAAATTGCTGAAAATTTAAACTGGCCGAAAGAAAATTGGGGTTTACTCCTTCAAAGTGTTTTGATCGGAAAGGCAAGGGACATTTACACTCAGTTGACGGTAGAGCAAGCATCAAATTATGATATGGTGAAGGATTTAATCCTCAAAGGTTATGAATTAGTTTCTGAAGCCTATAGACAAAAGTTTCGTAGTTGTGAAAAAGAAAACTCTCAGACTCAGGTAGAATTTGCTCGTTCAAAAGAATAGTTATTTGATAGGTGCTGTGCTTCGGTTAAAATTGACAACAACTTTCAAAGCCTTAGACAGCTTATGCTAGTAGAGGAATTTAAAAGGTGTATCCATGATGATATTAGAACATTTCTTGATGAAAAGAATGCCAACACTTTAGACGAAGCAGCCCGATTTGCTGATGAATACGCTCTGACACACAAATTATCATTTGTCAATGCTGTTAAACCAAGTTCATTCCAGTCTAACATCTCAGGTAACAAATCCAGTTCTTTCTCAAGGCCTAAAACTTTTAACACCAGTTACAAAGGTCAAAGGTCAAACACAAAATCTCAGTCACCCACTTTTAACACTCAAAATAAATCTCCCGTTTGCAGCTACTGTAAAAAGGACGGCCATTTGATGGCTCATTGTTTTAAATTGAAAAGAAGACAAGATCAAGCCTTTCAAAAGCCTAGTGGTTTCCTCACTTCAAGATCTATACTCAAGCAGGTTAGTGACGTTCATAATGTATATGACGTTAAGATGGCCAAGCACACTGTTCCTATTAGTTCTATCAAGGATAAGGTTGACAGTTTTTCAAATCCTGTTATGGAGATTTTTGAACCATTTATCCACAATGGTTTTTTGTCACTTTCAAGTGATTTTTCTAATGCTACTCCTGTGAAGATTTTGCGAGATACGGGCGCGACCCAGTCTCTTTTGTTGGCAGATATTTTACCGTTTTCTGATTCTTTTCATCTGCAGGCAGTAATGTCCTGATTAAAGGGGTAGATTCTGTAAATTATACACCCGTTCCGCTTCATAACATTCATCTGTCTTCCGACTTGATTTCTGGACCTGTTACGGTGGGTATTAAAGATAGTTTACCATTTGAGGGTGTTCAATTACTTCTTGGCAATGATCTTGCGGGAAATAAGGTCGGGGTTAACCCGATTGTAACTGACAAGCCTTGTTTGGATCAGATTCATGATCCAGTTGAAGACGAAATTCAAAGTTTGTATCCTGCTTGTGCAGTTAGTAGAGCCGTGAGCAAATTGGCTGAGTCTGAAAAGTCTCTTAAAGATGACGTCATCGATGACGTTTGTTTGGCCGACACCTTTGTGTGTTTAAATGATGAGGCTGATAAGCCACATTTTGATAGCAAATTGGAATGTTCTAATGGCAAAATTTCAAAATCACAGCTGGTTAATGAACAGCATAGTGACAAGGACATTTCCAAGTTGTTTGACAGGGCAGTAGATGAGTGTGATGTAACTCAAGAGCCTGTGTGTTACTTTTGTAAGAATGGTGTTCTTATGCGCAAATGGCGACCGCCAGATGTGTCACCTGGTGATGAGTGGGCAGTTAAGTATCAGATTGTGATACCAAAGTCATATCTTTTAGATATCCTCAGACTAGCCCATGAAACACCTCTTTCAGACCATTTAGGTGTTAACAAAACATACTACAAAATTCTAAATAATTTCTATTGACCAAATTTAAAGAAAGATGTTGTTGAATTTTGTAGGTCATGCCACACATGTCAAATGGTAGGAAAACCTAACCAAACCATACCAAGTTCCCCTCTACAACCGATCCCTGCATTGAGGAAGCCTTTAGTATGGTGATTATAGATTGTGTCGGTCCACTACCAAAACAATGTCAGGCAATGAATACATGTTAACAATCATGTGTGCTTCAACCAGGTTCCCTGATGCCATTCCTTTACGGAATATTAAGGCAAAAACTATTTTTAAGGCCTTAGTTAAGTTGTTCACACTTGTCGGCCTACCACAGTCTGTTCAGTGTGATCAGGGATCTAATTTCATGTCCGGAATCTTTCAACAAGTCATGCTTGAATTGGGAATAAAGCTGTACAAATCCTCTGCATACCACCCAGAAAGCCAAGGCACATTAGAAAGATTCCACCAAACATTAAAGAACATGATTAGGACTTATTGTTTTGACACTGAAAAAGACTGGGATGAAGGCATACATTTGTTATTGTTTGCTGTTAGAGAGTCTGTTCAAGAGTCTTTAGGCTTCAGTCCATTTGAATTAGTCTTTGGACATACAGTTAGAGGACCCCTTAAACTGCTGAAGAAAAGTTCCTAGACAGTGATCTTGACTCATGTAGTCTCTTACAATATGTGCCGGACTTTCGCACCAGGTTGACCAAAGCACGTGATTTGACCATGTCAAATTTGAAGTCAGCTCAAAAAGGTATGACAATAACCTATGATAAACATGTCTTTAAACGAAGTTTCAAACCTGATGAGACGGTTCTGGCTTTTCTGCTTATTCCTGGTAATCCACTTAAGGCTAGATATTATGGTCCTTATGTCATTGGAAAGAAACTAAGTGACCTTAATTATGTAATACTGATACTACTGAAACTTGTGAAGAGCCCATGACAGCGGCGAAATTACAGAACTCTGACATTCTACTTAATTTGGGTTGTGTCATCTCGAGCCAGCGCGTCAGGAAGAACTTCGAACTCTGCTCAGTCAATATGAACATTTGTTTCCCGACATTCCTACTCGGACTGATACAATTTCACATGACGTCGATGTCGAAGATTGTAATCCAGTAAAGCAGCACCCATCCATATCGTTTGAATCCCATTAAACAAAACTACCTGAAAAAAGAGATTCAGTATTTATTGGACAACGACTTCATTGAACCAAGCAATAGTAACTGGAATTCACCTTGTATCCTCGTTCCAAAGCCAGATGACAGTTACAGGATGTGTACTGACTACAGAAAGGTGAACACATTGACCAAAACAGACACATTCCCTATTCCACGCATTGACGATTGCATTGATAAAGTGGGAAGTGCCAAGTACGTGTCAAAGTTTGATCTTCTGAAAGGATGTTGGCAAGTTCCACTGACAGGTCGTGCGAAGGAGATATCAGCATTCGTCACTCCGGAGGGTCTGTTCCAGTACAAAGTTATGCCATTTGGAATGAAAAATTCTCCAGCCACGTTCCAGCGTCTCATCAACCGTGTTACTTCCGGTTTGGAAGGATGTGAGACTTACATTGATGACGTCATTGTCTACAGCGATACATGGGAAGATCATCTACAGAGAATTCGCGCACTGTTCAATCGGCTGAGTGACGCCAAGCTGACAGTCAATCTTGGAAAAAGTGAATTTGGACATGCACGTGTGACATTCTTGGGTCATGTTGTAGGTCAGGGTCAGGCAATGCCTGTAGATGCTAAGGTCAGTGCTATCTCGCTATTTCCAAGACCAACATGTAAGAGACAACTGATGCGTTTCTTGGGTGTCTGGTTACTACAGGAAATTTTGTCAAAATTTGTCAGATATTACTGAACCTTTAACTCGGCTCTTAAGAAAGAGGGTAACTTTTGTTTGGACAGATGAATGTGAATCAGCTTTTGGAAAACTGAGAGCCATACTCAAGAGCGCACCAGTTCTTTCAGCACCAGATTTTGATTCACCTTTTAAACTGGCTGTAGATGCTAGTGATGTTGCTGCTGGTGCCGTTTTGTTACAAGAAGGTATGGATGGTGTAGATCACCCAATATGTTATTTTTCACGTAAATTTGAAAAACATCAGAGAAATTATTCTACAATTGAGAAAGAAAGTTTGGCAATGATATTGGCTTTGCAACATTTTGATGTTTATGTTACTTCTTCATCATTGCCAATTATTACTGTATTCAGTGATCACAATCCACTTGTTTTCATGAGTAAGATGAAAGACAAAAATCAAAGATTGTTGAGATGGAGTTTGGTGTTACAAGAATACAATATTGAAATCAAACATATTAAGGGTAAGGACAATTTGATCGCTGATTGTTTGTCTCGCATATAACGTACATATGTTTGTCAACATTTTTGCTTTTGTAATATGGATTTTGTTTTGTAATAATGTTTTGAATTGCCAGGAAAGTCCCAAGTTTGAAACTTTCTTCTTTTAAGAGGGGGAGTGTCGTAGTATTACAGTATAAAGTTAGACACTGAGGATATTTCTAGAATGATAGACCTGAGGTAAACATGTTTACGTTCTGTGGTATTCATGGAATGTTCTCGTAATCGTGACCGATTTATCGTAAGTGAATTATCTGAGTTATCTGTCTAGTGTTTTCTCGAAGATTCTGTGATTGCAAATGGCTGCTCTACGTACAGCCTCGTATGACCTGATAGATTGGTGCATATCGCCATCTGTACATGCATCTATGACCTGAGCGATTAGTGCGGAGCGCCATCTGTACATATAGATTTTCATTGTATTCAATATTAGACATTCTTGAAGTTTCTGGAATGAGAAAGCACTTGTTTATCTGGGTTAATTATGTCGAACTTTCTCGTAACTGTTATAATTGTATTAGGGTTAAATCTTACGTTGTTGCTATATCGATGCAAGTTTCTTGATCTGATAGAATAATATCGAATTCCCGATAAAAGTATAAATTGCTCGAAGTTTAGTGATCGAAAAGGAGATTCGAACGGCTTCTATTGGGTGCATAACTGGACATTACCTTTGACTGAGATAACTGACTGCTGGATTATATATTCCTGTTGGATTACTCCTGTGTTCGACCGCTGTGTATTATCTACGTAATTGAACTGACGGAAACTGGACAACAGCTGAGCGGTATTGGACTAGATTTCTGCACGCCGGTACGAACTGTATAGAGATTAGTACTTTAATACAGACTCGAGAGATACACCGGTATAACATTGAACAGTAAGATGTTATTTGACGTTTGTTTGCTGTATTGACCTAACTTAATTTGTATATGATTTTAGTATTGTAAATAAATATTACTTTGTTAATTCTTGACTTCACAAATCTTTCTGTTGCGTTTTTCTATTGTCGTTCAGACGTAACAATTTGCAGTCAATTTGAAAGCGATGATTTTGGCTAACTGCTGTTGCTCACCGGTGAAGCAAACGGTGATAGACCCGCTATAATTTATCCGGGCGCCCGTCAAATATGTGCCGTCTTTTCAGTCTCTGACAAACAAGATTGATAGGTATAACTGTTCGAAGATAAAAATGCTGAAAATCGTCGATGTCAACGCTTGCCTGTTTCAATGCAAGACTATTATATCTCCGATAATTCGTCTTAGTGGCTGCTCAACGTATTCATGTGTATGAATGTAGCGACAAGTGGTGGTTGACTATTGTGAAGGTTAGCTTTAAAAAGTCTCGTCCTTTCCGTTAACCCTATCTTACCTGGGGTTTTTTTGTGACGTATCCTGGCCGGGGGAGGGGCATTTCTAATTATTTAACTTATTCCTTGAGGTAGGGGGCTGAAACTTATCAAACTCTACCAGAAAATGGAAGATGACCGCTTTGATG
The DNA here is from genome assembly GCA_036873755.1 of Hanleya hanleyi. NCBI lineage: Eukaryota > Metazoa > Mollusca > Polyplacophora > Lepidopleurida > Hanleyidae > Hanleya > Hanleya hanleyi. The sequence continues at coordinate 15,795 of JAVTVY010010449.1, read as the reverse complement.
ACGTCACAATGACGTCATTTTCGAAAACGGCATTTTTGGTCGATTTTACGGGCGGATTTTCTGAATTTTTTGTTCATGCAATTTCTCCGCAAAAACTGCATGATAAATTAGCAAATATTAATGTGATGTGAAATAAAATAGTTTTTGCCCACTTTTCATCGCGGAAAGCGGAAATTTTGAAGAAATATGACAAAAACATCACTTTTCTGGTACACCATGTGGCCGCCATTTTGAATTCACCCATGATCCTCTGCTCGGGGGTTATGCGATTAGGCTCAAAATGACCCCACCATTAGTCAAGAGAGTTTCAGCGCAGAAGTTTGGTAAGGAGAGTCATTTCGCTCCCCCCCCCGGCCATGTAGGGTTAATTATACATATTTCGGCGATAAATACAATTATATGAATGATAGTGGTGTTGGGGGGGGGGGACTCCAAGTGCTCAACTGCTTGACATAGCGCGAACATATGGCAAATAAATTAAGGTATTGTTCAGGCTATTTCTGTCTGAATAGCATAGATTGATGAGCACATGTTTTTATGTGGTGTGCGTAATTGACAGGTATTGGAAGTCAAGATATTAAACAGCCACACTGGTTTATAGGGCCACAAAATAAATCTAGCCTTCTCCCATCCCCAAAATGAAAATCACTAACTGGAAACCACTTGTGGGGCATCTCTATAACGAAATTCACCTATTTGCATAGTCATTAAGATAAGGTTCAGATAGACAAGCGCTTGCTGCATTCAAATGGCATATGTACCAGCTGATTCTGGGCGCCATGGATGAGATACTATCATTGGAAACAACGCTTGTCAAATGAAAAGAGGTAGGGCTTATCTGATTTTTCAATCCAATCTGTCCCCATCCCTGAATATTTATTGGAAATTAAGAAAGATAAGAACGGATACTCACTCTTTATTTAGCTTATCATATTTGGTTTTTACAACCTGTTTGTTTGATTCAAAACGTCATCGGTACTTCCAAAATGGCGGCCATGGCGACCCACAAAAATGTATGCTCAATGAGGTTTGAATAACTGTACAAGTGAACATAAGTAATCTCGATCACTATGGTTGGTGCATTGGTATAACATTATAACAGTGCAGCTGTGGTGGGTTCAATTGACACTCATAATGAATACAATACAAAGAAATAATATTAAGACAGACCCGAGGAACCTTAGTGCAGGTTTCTCGGCCGAGTCTCTAATAGTTCGAAATGCACTAAGACCTTTTTCAATCCAAATGACAGATATATTTTTGACAGCAAAGCAAGGCCACGACATCAAACCTTGTAATATTGCGCTTGATGATTGTTTAGCACCGAATTCTACATGTAATAATTTCAAAATTTCTAAGTGTGGACATCGTGGATGTCTCACGTGTCCACTCTTTAATACGTCAGCTTCATTTAGTTCCGCGTTAACTGGTAACTCATATTCTGTCAACTCGTATGTTGATCTTAGTTGTTCTACTACCAACTGTATTTATTTAGTTTCCTGTAAGAAGTGTGGTCAACAGTATGTTGGCAAGACCACCCAAAGACTCCATCTTAGGGTGAACGGTCACAGAAAATCCGTTAGGAAAAAGCAATTGCTTATAGGTAGACATTTTCTGGACCCGACCATGGCTGGGATAACTTTAGTATTCAGATCATAGACGTCGTCTATCCATCTACTAAGGATTCCCCCTTTGGATTTGAGAGAAAAATCCGAGAGCGGGAATTATTCTGGATGCTAGAACTTGGGTCAGTGTTTCCGTTTGGTTTAAATGATAATGTAAGTGGTTTCGGCAATGCTACAAACCGCCGTTCAAATATATCCAACATTACCCAACTATTTAAACCCCATCAACGGAGACAACGCAGCCATGGTTGGCGAAAGTTTAATAGTTTGATGATTCACGATCATATCACTTTAAATTACTTAGTGGGTTTAACTAACGCACCCAATAGTATACATAGCTTGCGTACAGTTCTGTATGCGTTACCTCTGAGAGCTTTAAATCAAATAGCCAGAGATATACAACAATCTGTGTCTTCAGGAAATATAATACCATCAAAAATCAGTAAAGTATGTCAAGATATAGCGTATTTTCGGTTGTATCGTCCAGTTAACATAATCGAAACATCTCAAGATCGGCTTTTCTTGAAACTCAACTACTTAGATAAAGGACTGGACATCATTAATTTACCTCGAATCCTGAATGATCCAGAGGTACGCAACGCTGTACCAAACTATTTCAAGTTCACAGAACCTCCTTGCATTTCATATAAGTATACTAAATCTATAGCCACCAAAATATTCAATTACTCCAATGCTGTCAAGGAGTTTGACTGGAACTTCTACACGTCAGGAGGCTATAGTTGTGATTGTGAATTATCGAACTTTATCTATACACCATGCAAACATATTGTGACTGGTGACCTTGATGTGGTGAGTGATAAGGATCTGAAATTACTCCTGATGAAAGGACCTAAATATAGAGAGCCAAGAAGAATAAATCTGAAGGCCGACCAGAAGATAGTCCTGTCTGCATTAGAACACTACGTTATTGATTGGTCTAAGCGAGAAAAAGTTGAACCTACAGTACTCGCTGATTGGCTGGACCTCACCAAGAGCAAGGTCGTTGAAACAATCCGCCATATTGACAGAAGTACTCTTCCCCAAGCAAAACAAGTACTGAGAAACCTCAATTCGCAAGAAGTTCTAGCAAATCTCCAGAGTAAATTCGTCATAGTCCCAGCAGACAAAGCTCCGAATAATATAATATTCATATGTAAATATTACTATTACCAGGTGCTGGTTAAAGAATTGAGTGTAGACATATCTTCATCAAATACGTCTACTTACTCCCAAACTGCATTTACTCTGGAAGATTTATTTAACAATCACAAAAAGTTTCTCAGGGAAAGAGGTATTTGTCTTCCAACCAATCATAACGACATACCAACAATATACTGGACTCCCAAAATGCATAAATCACCATACAAAGCTAGATTCATAGCTGGTTCTAGAAGCTGCACCACCAAGCTTCTTTCAACCCTATTAACGAGGGCCCTTCAGGAGGTAAAAGCATTTTGGGAAAGGTATTGCGCCACTATTTCTAAGAACTCTGGCGTTGAATGTATGTGGATATTGAAAAACTCAAAATGTCTTACGGAAGAACTTGATGCTAAAGGTCACATACCGTACAGACATGTATCCACATGGGATTTCTCGACTCTCTATACTACAATCCCTCATCAGGACCTTATTGACCGTCTAAGTTCATTAATAGTATCTGTGTTCAAGAAAACTGATCGTAGATATATTAATGTCGGAAGCCATAAAGCATTCTTTAGCTCGACTACATACAAGAGATATCATTCATGGGATGTTTCTTTGTTTATAGAGTTGCTTGAATTTCTCATTAAAAATATCTATGTGAAATTTGGCAACACAATATATCAGCAGCATATAGGTATTCCAATGGGTACTAATTGTGCACCCCTGTTGGCTGACCTGTATCTGTTCTCTTATGAATATGACTATATGCAGGCGCTTTCAAAAACCGATCCATTCAAAGCCCGTTCCTTCTCATTCACCAAACGCTATATAGACGATCTTCTCGCTGTGGATAATCGCTATATAAATGACGCAGTGAAGGATATATATCCACCTTCACTGGATTTGAAGGAAACTACAGATAGCCCTACAGGCACATGTTATTTAGATCTCTATCTCTATAAAAATGAAGCGGGCATTCTCTCTCGTCGACTTTATGACAAAAGAGATGATTACAATTTCGACATCGTAAACTATCCCTTTCTGGATAGTAATATTCCAGTGGGACCTGCATATGGCGTATACATATCTCGCTTAGTAGCATTTGCTAGATCTTGTGTTAAATGTGATGATTTTAATCAACGTCACAAAACTTTGTTGCAGAAACTTATAAAACAGGGCTATTCCACCAAGCGCCTCCACTCAAAGTTTCTCAAATTTGGCGATACATATCGCATGCTGATAGCAAAATACGAACGTAGCGTGCAAGATCTATGGCGCTACGTTTCGTAACTTGTGTCTAATTCCGCTTAGCCCGGGGCTAGGGGCCTTATGAATCCATGTACTTCAAGATCCTCATGGTACTCATATGAACAGTCATAATCAAAGCGTGACTGAGATACATCATTCTTTAGATGACGACTTTACAACGAATATTATGGATTAAGAATACTGATCAGCGATACGGATTTGATATTTTTGGAACATCATGATGTCTTGCCGGCATCATTGAAAACTGTTGACCGCTTCTCTCTTGCAGGAAACAAGCCTATGTTTATGTATACAATGATTTTTTTTGAATTTGGTGCTAATACTGTTATATGGAATATGGAATAGGTCTTTGGATTATGGACGCGGATATTCTCTAATGGACGACGGCTGGATTATGAATGACGGACTAGACGCTTGTAATTTCGACTGTTCGGGAATCTCAGAATGAATAACCCTACCTGACCTGGAGGAACGACAAAAAATTGAGGGCTGAAACTCTGTGACTTTTCCGATTATCATATTGGGGTCATTTTGAGCCTATTTGCATGACCCCCGGGCAGAGGATCATGGGTAAATTCAAAATGGCGGTCATGAAAAGTGATGTTTTCGCCATATTTCTTCAAAAATTACGCAAAAATTCAGCATGTTGATTCAACGCGATTCTATGCATTTTACTGAAACCATATGTCTTAGCCTCACCAACAAACATTCCCTGATTTGTTACCCGTCCCTCCCTTCCCTCATTAACCCTACCAGGCCTGGGAGAGGGCCGGGGGGGGGCAAAATGCCCCCTACCAAACTTTCTGCGATATCTACGGAACGCCAAAAGAGGGAGAGCTGAAAGTTCGTGACGTTATAGGCTATCATATTGGGGTCATTTTGAGCCTATTTGCATAACCTCATCAGCAGAGAATCATGGGTAAATTCAAAATGGCGGCCATGTGGGGTACCAGAAAAAGTGATGTTTTCGTCATAATTCTTCAAAATGTTTGCTTTTCTGCACGGCAAAAGTGGGTAGAACTTATTTTATTTCATATCAGATTATTATTTACTAATTTATCGTGCAGTTTTTGCGAAGAAAAAGCAAACATAAAAAATTCGAAGATTTTGACCGAAAAATCATCCAAAAATGCTCTTTTTCAAAATGACGGTACAGTGACGTCATCATGGCGGCCATCTTGATTTTTTTGACATTTTCTTGTAGAGCTTGACCCAAAGATATAGCGTGGTAAGTTTCAGCCCTCTAGCCCTAGCGATACCGAAAATATATAGGGGGCACTTTCCGACCCTCCCCCCCCTTTCAGGCTGCGGTACATCCCAAATCGCCCAGGCCAGATAGGGTTAATCTTTTTCAACGGGCCTTGTTCGAGAATCTACCTACCTGTTACCTACTTTCTAAATGGCATTAGCATATAAATAATATCGGCTGTGCCATTATTCAGTCTATCAGAGGGGTAGTAAATGTACGTAATCTAGACTGCGGTCTCCGAACTTCCTCTTTTGTGGAAGCTGAGGTGACCGAGTGGTCTAGACCGCTTGCATTCACTGCTGGCGATTTGGTGCCAAACTCTGAGGGTGCGGGTTCGAGCCTCGCTCGGGACTGACGTACTTTATCAAGAAAGTGACACCCTAAAAATAATTGGATATAAATGTTACCTACTTTCTAAATGGCATTAGTACATGTATATATATATATATATAAATTATTGTAAGTTTTTTCTTTCTTAGACTAAGTAAAAAATGCCTAATTTAAAGCCTGTTTCTTGTGTTGATTGATCTAGACAGCTCTGAAAACCGTTCTTATCAGATCAAATCATATAAAATACCCTTCAATTGAGACACGAATAAATTGAGTGATTATATAAAAGTAATAATTTTAAGTTCGAATCTTTTTTCATACAAACAGTATTACACGAGTAGATCGAAGAAATTATGGCGCGATTCAATTAATAAGTTAAAATATTGTGATATGTTTTCCTGCGATCGAACAAAAGAACAAGACTATTTCATCTAACACCCCGTCTATTGAGCCATATATAACACCTGCATTTTTTATAATCATACGCCATAATGCCTGTGATATGATACTTAATTTGCTGATTTTGATGAAGAAATAGATAAGTAATGAATATATTTGTAAAATTGAGATTTTTTGGGCGGGGTAACGTTTTGAGTATTTTTTTAACAAACCATCAGATATTTTTATTCATATATTTCTCAATTTTGGGGGATGGGTAATATTCTGTATATTTTCCTCAACAGTCAATATTATACTCCAGCCTTGTTTATAGCACTCGGTAGCACGATGAATGGAGCAGATTTTTTGTATGCTGATGAAGCGCTTCATCTGATAAGCCCAACAATTTTATTGTTTTTTTTTGTACTGTGTTGCAAAAACGTAAACAAATATTTTGCATAATTTCAGGTATCGTTCTTTCATGGAGTCAACGCCATAATCTTACCACATATAATAGCTGTAGGATGGTGCATGAATTGCTTTGAAGAAGTATAATTTTGTGAAATTTATTTTTTTCTTTTAATTTTTGGGGTGAGGTAACATTTTCATAATTTTTCCTAACATTCAATCAGATATTCCGGTCTTGTTTATGATGCACCGTCGCATGATGAATGGCGCGAATTTTAAAATACTGATGAAGCGATTCAGCTGATAAGTCCAATAATTGTAATGTTTCTTCTTGTGATTCAAGAAGTAAAAAAAAGTCAAATAAAAAGCGCGGATAACCGCCATATTTTTTCCATAATCTGCTCATATCTAATACCTTAAATTGAGATATAATTTGTTTTCAAGAGCAAGGTTTTCGTGAAACTGAGGGTTTGTTAGCAAATCCAACGCACAAACTTAAAAGCTTACAACTGGTCAGAATAGGTGCGCATTGGCCACTCTACACCTTAGAATAGGTTGTAGAGATGTAGCAAATGGCGTCCACGAAAACCTAAACTAAGCCACTTTTTTCACTGTTGGCCAACTGACTGTATGGGCATAAAGTTTCACATTCATGACCAACTATTAACATTTAAAACAAAAAATATTTAGAGCACTTTATCACATGTATGCTATTATTGAGTACACCCTGAAGATGATCAGAAGCTGTGAGATGTGTGGCGTTTCTATCAATATAGCTACGGTTAGTCGCTAAAGAAACTGAGCATACCGGTTTATGGCTTCGATTCACATTCGATTCACATTCATTTTCATATTTTGAGGTCAATTGTCTATCGGGATTCGCGGCCGAATGTGCCATTTGCAATTAATCTGCAGTATACCGTTAGCCTATATTGACGCGGGGCATTGGCAAATATCGTCCAGTCTCAATTAAAAATGACACGGTTGCCTCAAGATAAAGAATTCAAGAATATAATATCTCTTTCCAATCATCAATTTTAACCGAATGTGTTATCAATCTCAACCATTAACATAGCAATTCACCTTGCTACTTCAGGAAACGACATAAACACTCATTTACCTAAAAAATACATTGCTTTGATAGGTTGGACAAATAGTTTGGTTCGACACGTTGCTAGGGACTTCTATATGGTAAAGTCTTTTACAAATGTCATATCGTGTGATATGCTGAATGTTACATCTCTCAAAGATAACCTGATGTCGATGTTGGCATTTGGATCGCGCTATCAAGACTGGGCTTCAAGAGAGGGTTTTTTTCATAACCCCTTTCAGCTCACAGTTTATATCCAGTGTATGCATATATGTATACCTCTTTAACCAATTATATACATTCGATTTTTAAGATCTTTCGCTTCAAATGGAATCACGCATCCGATTGAAAGGAATGGGTTTCTAATAAATTATAACTGTTATTATTGTATACACCTATTTAGATCAGATAAATACATGTTATTCTCAAAATGATAACACAATTATCAAAAGGTGGGAAGAAATCTGATTAGATGAGTGTAAGAATATTTGTACAGAACCCAAAACCCAGCTAGATGGAATACTGTTCCTAACATATATGAAGTATATATCCATTTGAGTTACGGGATTGACGAATAATTTTAGACGGCCCATCCGTTAAATTTATTCCAGCAACTAATGTGAATGCATATTTCCTTGATACAACAAAAACGCTCTAACTGGAACGGCATGAGCGCAAGCAAATATTTATTCTGCAGAAATGGATCTTGCATCAAATACGATGTCCGAATAAATCTGACACACAAAATATATGCGGAATTGGATCTTTAATGTGATATAAGTATGAAGAATAAGGAAGTTTCAATCAATATGAATAAAACGAACATTGGACAAAAAAGTAAATGACGGGACTTTGAATTCAAAGTCATATCACAATTTGTTGGTGTAGCGGTCCCCTAATAATTCAAGGAAATCGTGTCGTCCAAAATAATATTTAATCTAGATCACCCTCAAACTTTGAGATGCTTTCTTCAAAGATTTTACTCACTATGAACATACAGACTTTGCAAAGATGCAATTGTATAGAAAATACATTTGCATGTTTTTGTGCCATTTCATCCAAATTTGAAATCATATTGTTCGTTTCTTCTGGGAAATTGGGAATATTTATTTACGTCGGAAACTGTACAAGATGTAATAAATATTCAATCAGAAATATTTGTTTTTGTTAAAATGTTTGAAATAAGGTAATCAACGTCTTTTTTTAATGTGTAATCTTAATTTTTTACGCATTGGTTAACATATACTAAGCAAATTGGCGATGTGTTGGCCAGTAAAAAAACGCATATCAGTATTATAGTTATTGAGATATACGATATCTCCTTTTTTCTGCCATTACTTCGAGAACAGAGATGGTGTTATGGGGGCCCTATCCTTAAGCCTTATACTAATGTCGGAAATCGGATTCAAATGCTGGTTCCGGTTTAAGAGAAATCGACACTTGATATCGAAACAAGAGATTGATGCAGTGTGAACGTCAGTATTTTTGTGCAGGCGTGTACCGAAACCATAGTTTCTTAATAACGGCCTGGTCGTATTTTTGGGGAACGATATCATGCCAAAGCTCATGATTAAAAGGAGATTTAGGATGCGTTTCTAATAAAAAAAAAATACATGCAGCTATATTTCCTGGACGAAAGCAGACATCAGAACTATAGCTTGATCTTAAAATGTAAGGAAATTATTTCCATAGGCATGATAGAAGCTCTACCCCTCATTCCTTGCGTCCTTTTGGCAATTTGGGAATGGTCTCTGATGAAGTCAATTTAATATTTTCAGAACTGCAGTGACATACTAATAACTTGATAAAGTACTTTGATGCAAAATAGGCCTCAACGTTGGAGTTGTGAGGCTAAAGTACAGAGCTATTCCCATTTAATCAACCGGAGTTCTAATTTTCCATGCATTGCACATCGCCAAGTTGCAGCATTTGTGACTATTTCGTGAAAATTTCTTAAACTATGCCGCTCAAACTTACCAAATGTGAAGCCCGATGTATAAACAAATTATCTCATGCAGTTTCGTTGAGTTATATTCAGAGTTGTTGTATATACCGGCACCTGTACAGTTCTGCCTTTAGCCTTCGGGCCAAACTGAGCAATATAATACTATTCTATTCTACATGAATTGAGTGGGATTAATATGACAATCTTGTATGAGTATTAAGACTAGCCAACCAATACATGGTATGGACTATACAATCACAGATAAACCAGTCAGAAATTTATACACATTCCATTTAACAGTAGCGTAGGTAGATATATAACTCGTCAGGATTTACTGTTGTACACATTTAATTCATATAAGTTGCAGGAAGGTAGGACAACTGTAAATTAAGCAGTTTGGTTCTCTCTGCTGGGTTAGAAATTTGTCGCAACTGAGAGATAGGAGAACTTTGAATTAGGCAGTTTGCTTTCACCTTCTGGTTTGGACATTATTGGGTTTTAACTATTCTGAAATGGTCAGTCGTTGTACAGCGTCATTGTTGCATATCGAGTATAATATTTTAATGTGTCGTTGTAGTTGTCATACATCTTTACCATGGCACTGAAGGTATTGGTCGTCTTAACTGCATTTATCAGCCTTTTGTGTTATGGGACAACATGCCCGAACACGAGGGAAGGTAAGTTCAAATGACATATAACTAATCACTGGTGATGGAACTTTGTTTCCTCTAAACAGCCCAAACCCACCCAAATCTTTACCGATGGAAAACAACTTTTCCCTTTATTAAATAATGTATCACCATCTGACATAGAAACAAATTTGAAAATTCTATTTTGGAAAGGAATAGTTTTGACCCCGAACATTAAAGTAATACTTCAGCCTCAGACCAAGAATTGATAATTAAAATCTTGAATTTTGGGCTTTGGGTAGAAAGGATATGTGCTAACTTCAAAGGCTTACAACCGAAACGAGGAACTGTGCTGATTACTGAAGCCCAATGGGCCCACTAGCGTTCTCGCACTTTAATATCTTTTCCAATGGGCTGAGAAATAGAAAGAATGGGATTTCGTATCAAACCGTCGCTCTTTCGATATCATGGATCATTGATCGCAATAATGGGGGTTTGACATAATCTCACACTTCCGTATCGAACCCTGACTTTTTAGAAAACCCTCGCTCTTTAGCTTAATGTGAGGTTCCAACGCGATTCGCAAAGTCGGCAACCAATACAGATGCACCAATGGAACAGTGAAGAATACACCTGATATAATATCCTAAATTGTTAATTTCGGACTTACAGAGTCTTCCATGACGTTCGGCCCCGCGTGCAATTGAACCCGGCAGGCGGAAGAGCGAGGTTTTGTATCGGACACTCACACTGCCCAGCTTTTTGCTCCATTGAAAAAATCGAAAGATCAAGGATTCGATCAGAAAGTGCGAGTCGCCGCGTTCGTTTTCTATAGTTGATCCCGGATAAACCTTCTTTCTCCAATGAATTTTAGTTGTCAATTCGTAAACTACAGTTTGGAAGGTCTACAGTTCGATTGATATTTTACATGTAATGTAATTTTGATATTTTCTTGTAGATTGGACCGAAGAGATAAACATTTTTATTGGCCGCGTTCACGAATATTGGAGTCAAAAGGATTTCGCGAAACTGGATGATGTTCACGCTGACGAATTCAGGGTATTACCGATTGAAGAACAGCCCATAACTACGATATCAGGTGAGCCATCACGTTAATTCAAAGGGCCGCAGCCTAGTGTGAAAACAACTGGTCTAAAAATATATGTATTCCTTAAATTTAGCAGCATTGTTGGATACATATTGGGGCAGGTCGGACAAAGGCACACAATGATACTTTTTTCACTTGCCGAAAAATGGGTATGTATATGACAATAGTCATATTGTTATTGTTTATGATCTAATCTATTAAAACATTAGTCTTATAATACTAGTAATATTAGTTTATATATTAACGGGATTTGTTTCTGAATTCAGCTGTATGACGTCAATCGCGGACCATGTGCAAATCCATTTATATTCCTCAGAAATAATGGAATAGGTACATATTATCAGGAATTGTGGTTTTCGAGGAGCTGTGTCAGGTTGCCAAACTAAATGTCAAGTAGAAAAAGGGCGCTCTTCCGAAAAAATGTTTGTCTCAAAAGGTCATTTCTCTCTCAGTAATGATAAATCTGTGCGAATATTGTCACACATTGTCCCTAGCTAACGATACTGCCGTTTATTCTTGAGGTTTGCTCTCGTATTTCTATCAGATGACATAAATCGTGGCTCGTTTTCAAATGCCGATAGATTCTTTCAGCTAACAAAAACGTGAGAATGGGCATAATTTACACAATTCTCGACGAATAGTCCAATCTATAGCCTTTCTATATTATTTTTTGGTTAGTAACATTTAAATCCTATTCACTCACTCATTCACCCCCTCATAAATAATAACGTTCTTCTAATACAAATGACTTTAAAATTCATTAGTGGTCACAAGAGTAGTGTGACTAACGTCACAGGACCAACGGAGTTGGGTTTGATATGATTTAAGTGTGTACCTTGACCCAAGACTGACCATTTACATGATCGTAGGAGGCAATGAGACATGTTTTTGCCAATTTCGAGGGTTCTAGGTCACCTAGAAAGTAGCTCACATTGACCTTGACCCAATTAGGTCAGGTCACACTGACATTGACCTAATTAAACGCATTTCCATGGTCTTAGGAGGCATTAAATCATGTTTTTCCAATTTCAAGGTTGATAGGTTACCTTATTTCGAGGTTTCTAGGTCACCTAATTAAGTCAGAAATTGGGTCAGAAAGTAGGTCACATTGGCCTTGGCCGAATTAGGTCAGGTCACACGGACATTGATCTAATTAAGCGCATTTCCATGGTCTTGAGAGGCATTTACATGTTTTAGCCAATTTCGAGGTTTATAGGTCATGCAAGTAGGTCAAATTTTCATTAAAGGTAGGTCAGCTCAGAACTTGCTGGTAACAGTTCGCCAATGCACGTTCATGCCAGAAATCAAAGTTCTAATGCCAACGACTCTCCTTATTTTGCTGGAGAAAGGATCCGGATGGATTCACTCATTACCGGCAAATTTGCAAATAAGAGCCTACTTCACAGGCCCACATTATGAGCACATTCATAATTAGGTTGAATCACTTTGCCTTTGTGACGGTAAGCAATGTGAGGTATAGTTTCACACCCTGTGACCGTTCGGAAAGCTAGCAACGTTTCCACTTGACCTATTGGCAAATGTCGTTGGGCCTAAATATATACGATGGGCCGTAGGGACATCGATTTTTTTTTATTGTTTTACATTTTCTATATCTTTTTCTGAATATCTGAACAATTTCTTGCCAATTTCTCAGGTTTCTGTCATTCCTAGTAACGTTGTCATTACTATCTTTACCAATTTTTCACCGAAAACCAAACAAAACTCTTAGAAACGTTTACATCGCGGTGGAAACGTTCACACTGCGACGAAAACGTTTATACCGCAGTGGAAACGTTTACAAAAACTTCAAGTTGCTCCCATATAGTTCAGTTAATCAACGTTTGCTTTAATCTATTGGTTTCGGGCTGCCATTTTATTTTCAAATTTTGAGGCAGAAGAACTCAAAATACAGCTTGATTAAGATTTTTTTCTGCTTTCACCTGCTCCAAATTACGATAAAATTGATGTTTGCCGCCTTTTAACACGAATGCCTACACTATACTTTCCAAGCCCAAGTCTGACTCAGTCTATCTGGGCAATCCTCAAATAACCCAGGCCAGCTAGGGCTAACGACTCGGTTCATACTTTACTGTTCCACAATGTTTTCAGATCTGCAACTTTGGTTGGAGAAAGCAACTGAATACTGGTCCAAGTTTGAGGCTGAGGGACTGGAGATACTGGACATTAGATCTGATCAGGCTATAATTTATTTTCTCTGTAAGGGATTCGACTACGACGGAAAGTTGGTTGAAGTGGCGAAGTAAGTGCCTTGCCATGATAATTTTACTGAAAATGTGGGGACAGGGGTAACAGCGTGATAAACAAAAGCAAGCTTTCATCCGTAACTCCTGGACGGGAAAAGAAAAATAGCTGGAACACATGATGTTACTACCATTTATCGGCGATGTACCTTTGTGATGGCTAAGAATGTACAGGGCATTAGTGTCCCTTCTCATATCCTTCTCTCTATAATGGGATGAGTTAAGGACGAAAATGAGTAGAATCATTTATACACGCCCGACGCAATCACCATTTTTAGATATTACTTCACGTGGTGGTATAAAATCTTCAGCTTCCGAAAATCTGATAAGAAGCAGAACAGCATGACGTCATCATGACGTGGTTTTGCTAAAACAGCCATATGATTACTGGTTCCACATCACCAAACTGGATATTGTGGCTATCCTTCAGGCCTTGAATGTGTGTCTAATTCTGTCAGAATGTGTAATCAGATGTTCAATGGCTGCTTCGATGACGTCACAATGACGCCATTCTCTGGAACTGTTATACGTTTATGATTTTTTATTTGTTGCGTTTCCCCCTCCCCCCCCCCACCCCAAATTGGCATAGGTAAATCAGAAATGACTATTTGATTTGAAACAAAATAATTCTACGCACTTCCTGTTAGGTTAAAAAAAACAATAAAAAAACATCAAAAACACGAATTTTCGCTTCACCTTCATGTTCAGCATCATGATTTGCTCAGATGATAATTCAAATAGGTTAAAAATTACTCAATATAATAATTGATGGTGTTTCAGTTTCCAACATTTCGTCGATCCACAGATATAGAAGGTGTTCGTCAGGGAAGGTCGGAATCGACTATGCCGCCATGCCAGATACATGGAGATTCAAAGATGTGTCACACAGATTCTAATGTCGTTTTGTCCAAAAAGGGAAACAAAACTATAAAATTTTCGAGTATGTATGTGATACATGCATACCGGTACTTCCGATACCATGACATTTGTAAGTGACTCTTTCGAAGGGTCTTTGATTAGTTCAGAAGAGAGAAGTGTAGTAAAGAAAAGGCAAATCTCTTAGCATTCGCATTGGGGAGGAACCGTGGGGGCGGATTAAGGAATGCAAATGAGGGCTGTATGACCTTTGACCTTGGACTTATATGGGTGTCACGGAACGTTTCCATGGCGACTCGGAGTGTCTCCAGGAAGATACTGACGGCATCGGTAATGTCATCAGTAGTAGAGGAAGCGCAGGTTGGGTGATAAGAGGTGTATCAATGTGGGTTGTATCATGGGGGATATAATGGACCATCCGTGGTCCAAAATGTATCGTGCATGGTGTCGTCTTGAAGCGTTCGTGCGGTAGAATACGACCGGTGTTTTGTCTTTGTGGACCCATGAGGTCAAGGTGTGCCTGCGCAATTTAGGTTTAGAAGGAGGTCCTTTTAGGATAGGCTTGTGGTGCGGAGCTGAGCTCGTGAACCTGTGATGTCACGGTACCTAAGGGAGCGTGTCAAAAGTTTTGACGCGAACGCGTTCATTTGTGAACAGGAGGTCGTTCATTTCCGCATGCGTCAGGCCGTTCATTTTACACAGCAGCGTCAGAAAATGAACAGTCGAACGTTCATTTTTGAACGTTCAATTTTTTAATACACTCTGACGTTCATTTTCGCACGTTCGTTTTCGCATGTTCATTTTCTCACGTGGGCAAACGGCTGGCGTTTGACGCGAGCAGAAATGAACAACATACAGAAAGCTGCCATCCCGATACTAAAAAACGCGCCGGATCAAATCTACTTTCTCATCGCGCGTCATTCCCGTGTTATAGATTTTATTGTAATTTGCCATGTCTTTTGCTTCTTGTGTGTATATATTCAATGCATTCCGTAATCATGTGGAGTGGTATTACCGATGTCGGTGATTTTCTTCAATAAAAAAAGGGTAAAACTAAAAGTAAAACGTTTTTCTTTTTCTTGTCCCGTCTCCGCTTCAGCGGTTTGTCACCACCTATATATGAGTGTTCGCTTATATAATACTTGACAAGATAAATTAATGACTTCTTTCTTGTTTATTTTTCCCAGTGTTTTACTTGTTTGATGTGGATTTTTACATTTCGTGAATCTCTTCTTCATCCACCAAAAAATGAGATTCTCGGTCGGGCGATCAAAAGTCATGGCCTACGGCGCTTGCGTTCCGTGGATAGATTGTTTCGTCATGGACATGTTACTTTAAATGATTCTTCTTTATCAACTTACAAACGTATTCCAGCGATCTGTAATGCCTGGAAATGGTATAATTTTAATAAAGAAGCCGACAGTATGTATTGAAAATGAAGTTCGTGCGCTGGAAATGGACCCTAAAGAGAATACTTTGTATGC